>CABHPQ010000312.1:14108-57416 GCA_902168405.1 Peromyscus aztecus
CAGAGAGAGAGAGAGAGAGAGAGAGAGAGAGAGAGAGAGAGAGACGCCGGGATGGCTGCAGAATCAAAGCCCAGTGAAAAGGAAGGAGAGAAGGGGAGAGGAGTCAGGCAGTCCGTCTCCTACAAAGTTCCAGTTGTGAACACACCCACTGGCCACAGCACAAGAGTGTTGTGCGTGGGCACAGGTGGGTCCCAGGCTCTCTGGCTGGATGCAGCTTCAGCCCTGAGCCTGAATGAAGACTTTCATTGCTGTGTGCTGTTTTTGTTGGCCAATAGCCATGACAAACATTTGCAGGTGGCTTGGCCAGATTTTGACACTTAAATATTTGAGGTTGTGATAAAAATCAGAATATTACTACAATATGGTTCTGTATGCTCATGCATGTGCACATACACATGCACACACATCTCCTCCCCCCCTCTCTCTCTCTCACACACACACACACACACACACTCACACTCACACACATTAGAATTTTTAAAAAGCTATCTGCAATTTCAAATGCTCATTTGCAGACGTCTCCCGAGGGAACTCGTGTTTTAAAATGAGCGCTCATTTCCTCTTTGCTGAGGGAAATAAAAGAGCCAACCATCCCCAAATGTTACCACCTAGGGTTCCGTACTCAATCTGCTGGTAACAAGGGCAGGGCAGGGGCTTGCTGAGTCTCGCGATCATCTGGGCGAGGCTTTGGATGGATCATATGGAGAAGCAGCATAGGGACAGGATGTGGGGGTCTTGAATCAACAGAGAAAGCGCGACAGGGAAGGATCTGGAGAAAAGAAACAGCCTCCCTCAAGCTGGGCCATGAAGACAGAGTCCTAAAAGTGACAATTATCTCCTAGAACGCACCAGGAGAGACCCACAACGCCTCCAAGAAGCAGAATGAATGGCAAAGTGACACAGCCTACAAACGTCACCCCAAATGTACAGTCCGGGGCCAGCTGGGTAAATTACTGACAGAGTCAATACCCAGCTTAAAATTTAGTGCTAGCCTTAAAAGGATTGCTTCATAAAACCCAGCGCTGCATTCACAATGGGGAACACTAAGGGCCTCGGAGAGGGTTGTGGGTGAGGGTATGAGGGGCAGGCAGGGAGCTGCAGGGGGGAAGGAATGCCTGCCGTAAAACTGCTAGTAAACTCCAGCCCATTTTATGCTTCCCCCCCTTTGAAAGAAAAATAAAATAATTATAATTAGCTTGCCCAGCTGTGAATTTTCTGCCCGCAGTCAGGACCCAAGAGAGGAGTCCCTTGAGACTTAGATACTGTTTTTGAATGAAGCCACATCACCCTCCTAGAACAGTGCGGTCTTGAGCTAGTGGCAATACTTGCTTTCCAAGTCACTTGAGAAGACACCTTTTATCAGGGGTGCTTGCTAAAGTGACCCTAGCTTCTTTAGCAAAGGGAAGCATCCCAACACCCACACTCACTGTCCATTCTTGGAATGAGCCACCAAACGCGCCCGTGACAAACGGAAGAGGCATTACCTACAGCTCTGCTTTCAGCAGGTGTCCTTCTGATGAACTGAGAAACCTGAGAAACAGTTCCCTTTTCTAGAGCATTCAAGAAGGAGTAAGCCAAGACTGTTTCCTGTGCCCGCCGTTGGTCTCAGGGGAGACACATGGAAAAATTGTAAGGAAGCATCTAAATTTGCTTTAGTTCACCACAGCCGGTAGGTAGTACCTGAAAATTCAGGCTGCATTCTGATGCAGGTACCCAGCACAGCAAGTTCCCCTTCTGGTTTCAGCAGACAGTTCTGGGGACACGGAGCAGCCAGTTGTTGGCACCCAGCAGTGTCTACTTGGGAAGTCAGTGCCTCTCTTCCCTAAGAACCCACATGCTTCCCCATCTTGCATTTCATCTTAACTCTTTAGAGGTTGGAAAGAACACACTCCATCCTCATTCTGGAGATAAAGAAGTTGGGGGTGGGTTAAGGAGGTGGGCAGGGATTCCCCATTTCTAAGAAGCTGTTGGGTAATGTCCACATTGCTGATGGTCAAACCACGCTCTGCATGGCGAGGGGCTGGACCAGTCACATGGTATGAAAAAGCAAGAGCAATTTCCATCACATGATTTGTGTCAAGATACTTCGACTGGTTCTCTCCAACGTCTCATTGTTGCCTTTGTTCCGCAAACGAGAGGGAAAGGGCCTGCTTCCATTGTTTTTTCTGTTTTAGGAATAAATATGGGCCGATGAGGAATAAATATGGACCAACAAAGAGGCGGGGGTAGGGGACTGCTGAGAAAGAAATAACAAGAAAGGGACGTAGGGAAGAAAGACCAGAGGAAAAGGCGGCCATGGAATACTCAGGTGGCCTAGCCAAGCAGCTGCAAAACTCCCAGGAAGGAAAGGGGGGTACACTGCAAGGAGGAACCTGGGCTGGCAGAGCTTCTCTCTGTTGGCACCAAACTTTTGTCCTGAGCACTCTTCTGTGGTCTGCAGAATACCTACTACTTCTGCCTGTCACTCACAAATCTTATTCGAAGAAAAGAGGTCACAGAACGAATATCTTTCCCCCTCGACATCCAAGATTAAAAGAGCTCTCACCAAATGGAGACTCCTTCTCTCTCTTCTCATCCAAAACTTCACTTCAACCTCTTGGCAGCATCATATCATACAGGAAAAACAACAGACCCAAGTCCCAGAAACGGAAAATATTCAAAAGCTTGCCTGAGCTCCCCGAGAGACGAGGAGGAAGTCTCCTTACCCGATCTGGCGGTTGGTGGAGGGAGCCTGTGTGATGACTGAGCTGGACTGGGGAGATGGCATGGCTTGCTGAATCACAACACTGGTGTCATGGTTGGGCATCCGTGTGCTGCCCAGCTGGTGAGCTCCAGGCCCCGACATCGTCCCCCCGACTGGATTATGCATGGAGATATTCTGCCCAGAGAAGACAGAGGAGAAAGATCAGAAGGAGCCAATGTTCCATCTACTCCCCAGCCCTCCATGATCAAAGCTGGACATCTGGTCTTGTCACCTAAACAGGATTATGGCTCTGGCAAGGCCTCATTTCACTGGTCTTGTTATAACAACAGTTACGAGAAGGTAAAGAAGAAAAAAAAAGATTACTTACCCAAAGAGTAAAGCACTAAAGTAAATGCATTGACATTTGTTCAGTGTACGCCACCAGCTATCCTGAAGGAAGGCTCACATGGTGGAGGGCAAGGAGGGTTAGCATAGACCCTATCTGACTGCACTAGAAAATGGTAAGCACAGAATGCAGTGATCTGGTGGATTTAGTTCTTCATCCTGCTTTGCATAGCATTGCACCAGGTTGATTTCCTTGTTCTCAGGACTACAACACCACAACCACATATCTTCTTTTCCAGGAAACTAATACTTTCCTAGATTATAATCAGGATGCTGAGCAAGCTGTGGAGGGATGGTTCTAATAGATCAAATCAGGGTACTGGGAGCCCAGTGACAAGGATAATACTGCAACATATGGCCTTGTCTCCACAAAATCCCCCTCTGACAACCATATGGAATAATGGAATATAGAACAGTCTTGTCCTCCCGAGTACGGAATGGTGGTGTGTGGATCCGAGTGGCCCCTCAACAAATGCTAGATGAACTAAAGAAGGAACACAAAAATTATCTCAGCCATACCACAGACTACTGTCATGCATTGATTTCTGATGACTCCAATGGAAGCTATGTTGTTTGAAATTCAGAAATAAGCTAAAATAAAATTGTGTTAAATAACTTTACTGGGTAGAAAAGCAAGCTAGTGAGACAAGATAGAATGCACCCCAAGGCAGAAGAGAGTTGATCATGTTTTTTTTGTCACATTGGGGCTGAGATGTGACAGAGTCAGAACAGAGCAAAGGAAGAGAAAGTGCATGGTCAATCTGCTAACAGTCAAGAGTCTGAGGCAGATCCCTGTGCAGGCTGGTACCCGTCCGTCCATCAGTCTAGAAGGGTAGGCAACTTCCAGAGGTCAGTTGGATAGTGGGTTAAAGATGGGGTTGGGGGGAAGAAATGGAGTGTCACTTGCAATTCACTTGAGGAAAAAAAAAAGTATATATCTGTCCACACTTTGGTGTTAGCAAGGGAAAAAAAAATCAATGTTACCCAGGAGGCTGTGAAGTGGCCTTTTGAATTTCTTCTGCAAGGAGCAGGATTTCCTGCACTATGTGTTAAATGATGGTGATAACATGTAAGGCATTGGGGGTGGTTGCACCCATCACATGGCACCTTTCCCAGGTTTCTGATTTCTGAGCCCTAACCACACAATTTGTAAGGAGTCCAGATGGAAAACGGGCACCTGGCTCAGACTGAGAGCTGACGGTGTCATCACAGGACCCCAAAGGCCCCTTTTATACACTGGAAGGTTTTCCTGGCATGGGAAAACACGGTAGCTGGGCCAAGGGGAAAGGAATGAAATGGTGTCTAGAGTTGCGTGGCCATGCAGGCAGGAGTTTGCTATCTTTTCCTTTGTAGGATCTAAAGATTTCACGAATCCCTAAAATCATGATGGAAATAAAGATCATGTGTTCATTTTCTCAAAAGTGAACCTTAACACCCTTACGTTCCCAGCTGCAGAACACTGTGTGGGTGATCTCTTGTGTTGTTTAGCTCTTCAATGATACTCAAAAGTTTCCCATATTGCTAATAATCACCTATATTTCAACAATAGGTCCAAAACCTAGAAGAATTCCCACTCTCATTTTTATAATTGTTTTTATTGTGCCATTTCTATTGGGTATCACTAAAGCTGTACAATTTGATATCTAGAACCCTATCTTTACACACACAGAGGAGAATATAAAAGTATGAAGTCTCTTTGAGTTACCCAGGACACCTCCATTTTTGGGGTTCTTTTTATTGTTGTTTGTTTGTTTGTTTGTTTGTTTTGGTCCTTCAAGACAGGGTTTCTCTGTGTAGTTTTGGTGCCTGTCCTGGATCTCACTCTGTAGACCAGGCTGGCCTTGAACTCACAAAGATCTGCCTGCCTCTGCCTCCCAAGTGCTGGGATTAAAGGCATGCGCCACCACTGCCTGGCTCCCAGGACACCTCTTTTCTGTCATGCCCAGATGCAGTTTCAAATTCTACCAGTTTACCCCAAGCACCCCTCCTCTTCCTATATTCCCATGCCTTCTTCCAGCAGCTTACACCTAACCACTGTCGTTTCCTGTCCTGTAGTGGGAGACTTCTGACTTTCTTCCCTCCTGGCTCTTCTCCCTCCTCCTTTCCATATCACCGCACCGAGAGCTCTTCAAAATGTATATTCAATCACACTGCACACAGTGCAATACACATGCCCACTTGAAGTCACTGTAAGGCATCTTTGCTTTGAAATCCACCAACAGCACTGTTAGTGACCTCTCCAACTGCTCGGGGACCCTTCCTACCAAGCAGTTGATCTAATCCGGTCAACACTCTAGTTCTTGGGGTCTCCTCCCACCTTTCTGGAATTCTCCTGCCCGTGTTCTGATCTTACTCCATGTCAGTACCACACCTTGTAACATGGAATTTGTTTTATTTTGGGTTTTTTTTGTTTGTTTTGTTTTTTTGTTTTTCTTTTTGACACCAATGGTCTTGCTAGGACTTCACCTTCAACTCTTACACTGGTCATTCCATGGGAAGTCTTCCCCACTTCCCTAGTGATGGGAACTGTTTCCTTTAGAGGGATTTTCATACGATCACAGCTGTGCTTAATTTTATGATTATTGGCCATTTCTGCCCTCATTTGTAATCGCTGTGAGAGTAGAAACTAAATCCGATTTTACTCTCCACTGTGACTCCATTACCACAGCACAAGGTGAGTGCCTAGTGACCCTCAGGACAGCATTCCTAGGTATTCAGATTGGTGAGCCTCACACCTTTATGGCCTGGTCAACTTTTGAAGCGCTAACATCTCATCTGCTCACCTTGAAACCTGAAAGCATGCTGAGAGCAGTAGAGTTTTAGACTTAAAGTAATTCGTTCAAGTCTGGGCTAAAGAATTAAAGGAGATGAGAACCAAGAAGAAAACTTGAAAGGGAAATCTTGGAAGCATGCTCAAAGCGTCCCAAGTGAACACTTTGCTGCAATGACCGACAACCTTCTTTATGTTTACAGACAAACCGAGGAAGATTGGGCTCAGGTTGCTCAACAAGGAACTTGGTTGGCTTTTGTGAGAGCAGAGCATGCATGTCAAGTTAGAGAAAAAAAGCTTCACCCCAAGATGCCAAAGCTCAAGATCTTTTCTAAGAATCATTACAGTGAAAATAATTATCATCTAGGAAGAAGTCTTATATCCTTCCCTCGGCAACCATTGTAAAACGTCCCTTTATCCCCGAGGTCTCTACAAGATGACTCCTGAATTATATTTTCATCCCTTCACAATTTCCCAACATACACACATAAAATCTGCGTGCTATCTAGCCTTCTTCCCCTAGACCCAGAGAGTGATTTTAAAACATTTTGGGAAAATAAACAATCTGGCAAAAGCATTCCCATTCCACATTTAGAGAAGGTGACTGTTTTCTTTAAGCATTACATAGGAATTCAAACATGAAATTATTTTCTGAGTTCACATTGTCCCAATTATGGATTCAAAACTTGTCTTTATTGATAAAAGAATAGCATTTTACATCCAGATAAATTCAACATCCAATTTCAAAAACACAAGGAGCGTATTATCTTGCTGAGCTATTTTTGATTGTGCAGGTGGGGAGATTTGAAGCTAGAGAAACCATGTCACCAAACAGATGACATTGGATGGATGTCAGTATACAGAGAGAGATCAGATGTGTGTGCACTGAAGTTCGGCCTTTGGCCTTTTCTTGTTCGACATCTTTATCAACAGTTTGGATGAAGATATAAAAATTGTGCTTGTCAAATCTGCAGTTGACACAAAGTTGGGAGACACAGCTAATGTTCTGGAAAGCAGAATCAGGTTTTCCTTGAGCCAACTGTGTGATCTGGCTTCCAAAAATGCTAACATAAATCTAGGTTGTTTTAGAAGTGAAATGTCCTGATCGGGGAAGTAATTATTCCACAGTAGGGTACGTTAGCCTGACCACATTTGGCCACCACATTTTAAGAGGAAAATTGACAAATAGGAGGGAATGAGAGTATTGAATGCACTCAAAATGCATTGCAGGGAGAACAGCAGAGGAACCAGGGAATATTTAGTCTGAAGAAGGAAGACCTAGAGGGTCACACTACATGCCTTCAAATATTTGCAGGATTAGACACAGTCTGTGTCTCTCCAGAGGGCATCATTTCAGAGCACGGAATCATGATGCTAAGAAGTCAATTACAACCACAATTTGAGTGGCTACGTTGAAGCAGGCACTACGGTAGATATTTTATAAACCACATCTCTAGTTGTTATGGTGATCCTACAAGGTGGGCATCATTGCTTTCATTTTAAGAAGAGAAAGAAAGCAAACTCACCATCACCTATGAAGCCACTGACCTCTGGACACCCTCAGTCTTATGGGTCAATGCTTCAAAACTATAGAGTTAACCTTCTGTTAGAATTAGTTTATTAGTATGTAGAGATATCTAAGACAAAATAAAATATTCCATAAAATACTCAGCTCCTTGGGTCTGGAGTAAGCCACGATAAATGGTCATCATCCATGGTCAGGGATGTACACAACAGGATTCTTTTATCAGGAGGGAGATAGCACAGGATGACTTTCAGATCTCTCTCATGGCTAAAGCACCTTCATTTACATGGGTCATACTTGGGTTGACACGTTTTAGATGATCAGGTACATATATATACTACTTTTGAAGTTGTACTGGTTTGAGAGTTAGTAGGCTTCTCCTATCCCAATCTCCCCCATTGGTGCCCAGTGGCCATGTAACCTAGATAAATCACTCAGCAACCTCATGCTCAATACCCTCAACATTAGACAGGGGTAGGGTATCCCAGGACCACTCAGTCTATCATTCTCCAGCCTTGGCACTCCACAAGTCTCTTCTGCTACATCTTATGAGTCACTAAATATCCAAAACAGACATTTGGGGCTATGATTCATTGGCTTACAAACTGTTTTTTTCCTCTATAACCATAAGCTTTTGTGGAAGTATATCTTTCGAAAATTACCACAGATGGAAGGGATCTAGAAAAGATGCTATCTCCCAGCCATCAGGTAGAAACTCCATCGACTATGAAACAGTCCTGACCTAGCTTTCTTCCTCTTTGGCTAACACTCTTAGCTTGTCCTTGACATCTTCTTTCTTCTTGCCCTGAAATGCATTGTTTTCGAGTCATCGCTGTTCTAAGGCATGCAGGGTGTGAATGGGGTGAGAATCAGGGGAATAATAAGTCTTGATTGCATAGCCAGTGAGCTTGAGGTAGAGTGGTAATTGACTTTCTGCATGCATGGACTTGGAGTACAATATGCAAAAAAACAACTTAGTGCACAAGAATGGACATCCGTGTTCTTAAAAAAAATAACTATAATTTCAGGGTGTGGTAATGAAGGATGAAGGGAAGTGGACCACAACTGAAAGTAAAGCTTAGCATGCACAGTCCAACCAAGGAAGATTCCCACAAGGTTCTAAAATGTTATCTTCAAATCTACATTCTAGCCAACTGCCCAGGTGTGGAGACGTTACAAGTTTCTTCATAAAGATCCGGGGTCATCCTGATGCGCATTTACAAGCCAAGTTGTGCAATCTTGGAGTTGTCTGCATTTTAATGATGCCCGGGGAAGTTATGAAGACTTCCAGAACCTCCCAGGGCTAAATGTCCATGAACTGCATCCAAAAGATGCCTAAGACATTCATGGAATAACAACAGTTCTATCCCTCTGGATGGTACTAGGCTTCTTCAGGAGGTGTAGAGAAGATGTTAGTGGGTCATGATTTTTTCTTTGGTGCTCTCAGTAGCTATGGCAATATTTGGTGGCAGCCTTGCTAGGAGGGTAAGCTGATCTGCAGATGGGGTTATAGTGAAAAATTAGAAGAGTCACAAAGTGGGAAAGGCACCAGAGTCCACACAGGCTGGTGCCTTTCTTTCCATAGCGCTCTCTCTCTCTCTCTCTCTCTCTCTCTCTCTCTCTCTCTCTCTCTCTCTCTCTGTGTGTGTGTGTGTGTGTGTGTGTGTGTGTGTGTATGTGTCTAGCACTCTCCTTAATGGAGTCAGATAAAGCAGGATACACAACATAGGCAGAGAAAAGCACACCATGTAACTTCTTCAGGAGGGAGACAGGAGAGCAGAGTACAGGGTTCTGTGAAAACTCCGGCCTGGAGGGGCAAGTAGAAACTGTACTCCGAGTTTGCTTCTGGGGAATTTTAAGAGGGGCGAGGTACGGGGGAAACATGAGCATGGGATCGGCTGGACATCCGGTCATGTCCACACCAGCTCTGTATCACTTGGGCATGTTGTTTTTGTTCTCTGAACCCTACCATCCTCAATTTACAACAGAGATAACCATCGAACGACGGGCTTGCAGCCAGGAGCATCTGAGACAGAGCTATCCCAGTGATAGCAAATACGTGTCGCTTTCCTTGTAGTAAAGCAACATGCAGCTCAGAGGGGGAAGGCACCTTCTCATGGCTCACCCCATGACTAATAAGAGTAGAAATCATTTTATTAATGGCCAACACTTATGCAACAATTCCATGTGTCAGAAAATCCATTCAAAGTTGACTCTCAGCTAAGAGGTGGATAACGGCTGGGTGGCGGTGGTGCACGCCTTTAATCCCAGCAGAACCAGGCGGATCTCTGTGAGTTCAAGGCCAGCCTGGTCTACAGAGTGAAATCCAGGACAGCCCCCCCCCCCCAAGACACAGAGAAACCCTTTCTTGAAAAAAAGAACAGAGGTGGATAATGTAAGCAGCCCCATTTTTGTAGATGGGGAAAGTGAGGCACAGAGAGACTGAGGAGAATGGCTTAGATACAGGTGTGCAGATCTAGAAACGAGTTCACAAGCAGGAAGCTGTGCTGTTGCCGTTGTCTTGTAGTGAGAGCATTTCCTTTTGGAAAAGGTCACGGCAAAACATGAAGAGTGTCAGTGCTCTTTACATGAGCATCATAGAGAGTGGTCAGTAATGCTGCTTTGTGTCCCGAGAATCACAGGCTGTGTGTCACACCAGTCATTCAGATCCATGTCTTCACCGACACCTTCACACCTGGAAGTGCTGGGGGTGACACCATTAATTCGTCTCAAAGACCAGTGTCCTTGTCTGAGGAATATGTTTGCAGAACGAGCTCCCCTCTGAATTGGGGGAAGGTACTACAGCAGGCAGGAGAGAACGGCTTGTGCATGGCTAGTGTAACCCTCTGCGGCCTTGGCTCCTCATTCAAAACCAAAAGTAGACAGTTTCCTCAGGGGTCTTTATGGCCTGGAGTCTGTATAATCCAGAACTGCACTCCCACTCAAATGGTCACACTCTCCTCCAATCCCCAGATCTCTGTCATTCGCCCTAATGCTGGGGTGGAGTACCTGAGCCCTTCCTGGGTGCAGTTTATAGCTACTCATTTAATACCCTAGTAAAATACCCCAGACAATAAACTTCTTCTCAGGTGCCACCCTCGACTGTGAGAAAGTTTCCAGGTGTCTCTCAAAGGTCCCACCCTTTCCGTTACAGATTCACCCACCTAGAACGGTCCATGTGTCTGTCCTCACCTTCTTCATTATCTCCACAGTCTCCATTTAATATAGTCACGTGGTGTTGTGACTTGGATATGGTGTGTGTGCCCCCAAGGGTTCATGTGCTGGAATTTCATCCCCATTGTGAGGGACTAAGAAGGCAGGATTTAATCCTACTATGATATTTAGAGGTGAGCCTTTCACAATGACTCACAAGGTGACTCCATAAGGTATGCAGGATGCGGCCTTGTGGTTGAATCCTGGTGGTTTAATAAGGAAAGAAATCAGAGGCTGTAGGCTCATGCATGTCTGTCTCTGGCCATGGGATCCTTCTCAGGACCCTGTTGACAAGAAGATACAACCTTGACAAAAGACACCCAGAATGCTGAGCCAAAGATGAACCTGTTCCCCTAAGATATCACTTACCCATTCTGTGGTGTTTTATTAGTAATATAAACCGAACTAATTCCCATAGGTTAAAAGAAGACAAATCCTCTCTACTGTACTAATGCTGTAGAATTAGAACTGAGCCAATGCCAGCGGCTGTTCCTGGAGTCATTGGGGCATTAGAAAAAACAGGCTCAAGCCACCAAAAACGATCTGATGGCACTACTCACTGATGGGATTCTTCAGTGCTCAGAATCTTCCAGACAGTTGTTCATTCCATCGTGGTAAGGAAAGACTTCAGTAAGCTATCTACTACCTTCTACATAGGGCTCCAAAAGGTTCAGAGAATGCCCCCAACCAACCTTTGTAATATTATCCAGCAGCCTACCCCCATCTCCTCCCCCTACCACTCACACACAGAGCTCAACACTTCCTAACAGTCGGGCTCCAGTTCACCTTTGCCTGTAGTAGCTCCTCTGTAGTCCGTCCGTTCCTCCAGATTCAGATGGCGTTTCCTCCTCTGTGGAGTCTTGGGCCCCTTTCTTGGTATCTGCTTTACTTCTCGCTCTGCACTCCTGCCCTGCCCTCCTCACACTTCAAGAGAGAACCCTGTTCTAAGAAAGGTCAGTGCCTGTATTCATGGTGTGCACTCAATAGTCATGCCACATAGACAAGTTATTCAGTGAATGTTGCATGTTCTTAGGCACAGATGGAGTATCTGTGTGCTTCAAATTTGTGAAATGGGAACAGCCTTACCCTATAAAGTTTTTGTAAGGATAAAGTTAGGGAATATAAGTACAGTGCTTAATGCCTTGTTGGCTACATTCAGTATCCTTATAGCCCTCATTGTAAGTACCATTAGGTTTATTGTCACAGTTACCAATAATAACAGCAGCTCTGCCGCATCCTTTACTGCTAAGATGCTCTCCACCTTAGTCCAAGCATCCTTCTATCAAAGTTCTGGGACCACAATGGCAGTGTTATTTATTTTTAAGACCATCTTGTTCGCTTCTGTTTTGAATGCTTCGATGACAAGGGCGGGGTCTGACCTAACATGTTTGTTGAGTAAGTCTACAGAAAAGTGAAGTTAGCATTGTAGAAATGAAAAGAAAAAAAAAATCAGGCCCCCTCACTGCTGCCAGTAGCTCACAGGGTGTGGGGGAGGGGGTGGGGAGTGCTGAGAAGGAGCAGAATGCAAACACTTGGTCCGAGGAATATCTAACATAGGCGCACATACAACAGAAACCAAGATGCATCATGGATGGCTGACGGTCTACCTTTTGATGGACAGCAGGCTAGTCGACAGGCCTGGTCACAAGCCACCAACCACTAAGTACATGATGGCACTGAATGCCTCCAGTTTGGCAATTTTGTTTTTATGATTCCAACAGACTTTTTTTTTATTTTTTACCATATTTTACTGCTAGTTCTGGAGGGCTGTGTCTCCTTGTCTGCTCCTCCAGCTTTATGCTATCATTCCAGTTTGTCATCCTTTGGTCCCTCCCAGACCTCTGGAGATCCCACCATGCAATGAACTGACACAACCTGGCACTTTCCTGGTACTCCTCCCAATCCCAAAGCCTGCAGCTCAGAATTCTATTAAAAGTCCATTCCTAGTCTCGTCTTCAAGACTTTATATCTAAGCTCACTCTTCCCATTGCCTGTTCAAACCCTCCACTCAAGCCCCACTCATCTATCCACCATAAGACCTACCTGTGATGACTGTTGTCTCCACACTATGGCCTGAGCATGCTCAGAGCCCCTCTGTGCCTAGTCACACACTGTTTGGAAACTAATCAACAACATTTTCTCACATACAAAATGAGGATGGTCACCCTTGCTTCCTTTGAACATAAAGGTAAGGCACAGTAATGCTTGGGAGAGAGTTTTACTCCATCAGCTTTTCTAACACACATAGTGTCTAGACTCAACCTTTCTGCCCCCTCTTCTGATGGCCCCTTAATCTCAGCATGACTCCCCTCCTCTCTCTCTCTTTCAGGTTTACCTTGGATGTCACTTTTCCAATGTCTCTCCTTGTCTAAGGTACCTTTGAAGCACAATTTACATGATGCATTTGGTGCTATGCCTCCCAGGAAGACCAGGAAAGTACCCATCTCATTTGGTGCTATGACTCCCAGGAAGACCAGGAAAGTGCTCATCTCATTTGGTGCTATGACTCCCAGGAAGATCAGGAAAGTGCCCATCTCATTTGGTGCTATGACTCCCAGGAAGACCAGGAAAGTGCCCATCTCATTTGGTGCTATGACTCCCAGGAAGACCACGAAAGTGCTCATCTCATTTGGTGCTATGACTCCCAGGAAGATCAGGAAAGTGCCCATCTCATTTGGTGCTATGACTCTCAGGAAGATCAGGAAAGTGCCCATCTCATTTGCTTCCCTTGCTGCCACCTATTTCCGTGACTGGCACAGAATGAATGATCTGTTACCCAGATTGACAGATGAGTTGCAGTGTCTGAGATCATGCTACAAAAGTACAAAGACACAACTTCCTATTGCTCAAGTTGTGTACATTGTCCTTTAAGGCTGAGATCCCAATAGAAAGAGGTGACAAGTGCTGGATTCGATCTTCCTAAGGTTCCAGCACATGCAGTCAACATGGTGTTCAGCAGACTCCTCCAAGGCCCCATGTCATCAGCTTCAACCAGAGCCACCAACTGAAGCGAACACATACCAGGAAATCCAAGGGCAAGGATCAGAAACATGAAGGTGTAGGGAAGGCAAGCAGATGCCAGCACTGGCCTTGGCAAGCTCTCACACCTTCATGGCTTAGGGGGACAAAAGGGTCGTGTTCCACAAGGGGAACGGAGCCTAAAGGGCAGCGTAGAGCAGTTGCCAATAACTTGGTGGTGGGATAAGAGGTGAATGACTAGTTCTGGGAATTACTATGTAAATCTCCCTTCCTTCCTAACCAGAACTTTGTCAACTTACTGAAAAATAAGAGCATGTCTCAAACAACCACAAGGATGCTGAGGAGTGCGTCTCTCCAGCTTGACAACGAGAATCACAAACTCCATAGCAGAAATATAACCATCACATTCTCTTGGAAGCCGCATGGGATATCACTGACCTGAGATGAGTCACACCTTTGCTTCCCTTTGCCCTGGCCCCTCTTCCTCAGTTCCTATTCTTTCCTGGCTTAAGATGCCAGAAAATTTTGGTCTACTACAAAAATTGCTGGAGCTCTGGTTGGGTATCTGTTTTTTTGAGAATTTGGAAACAGGATGGCCTGACCACAAACTAGACACACTTGCCTCAGTGGCAAAGAAATGTGCTCCAAGGCTTCCTGCTCTGAGACAATAGAGAATGAGTTGCTGGTACTTCATCCCGGGCTGGTAGGACCCGTCAAGTGACTCTCTGTGAATAGCCTTGCTTTGTAAATTGTTTGGTACTGGGGGACGGAGCTGCCGAGGTGCTGGTCTAGTGACCCATCTGGACTCAGCAACCTCTTTCTATTTTGGAAATCACCTGCTTTCCTGGAGGACAGATGCCTCACAATTGCCATGCTAGCTGGCTTGTTCACTCTTGGAAGCCAAACAAAACCGAACTAACTGAGCAACACAAGACAGAGTCAGTGAGACGTTTGGGTTGCCATGTTTGATGACAGACGAAGAATATAATGAAGTAACACTTTTTTTCTTGAGCATGGCAAGCAAAACAGAATTTGCCATATATAGCATAGGAGAAACCAGTCACCACTGGGTGTAACAGTTCCCAGTGAAGCTTCTGGAACGCCTGTCTGGATATTAAGAGCAGATCTTAAACATTTCTGCCAGCAGTATCTTGGATTTTTCCAGATCCTTGGGGCTGCAGAAAAGTGGAAGAGAGCCAGTGAGGTAGCTTCCATTCGCATAGGGTAGCTAAGACGTCCCAAACCCTGCATGATGTCACCCATGACTACTGTAATTCCATTTTGTCCTTACGTCCTCAAGACTAGACTGTTTCTGCAGACTGGTAGCCTCTGCCTGTGCTGTTCCTTTCTCTTCCAGGTACTTGCTCCAGAGGTCCCTTCTAATGAGGCTCCTGAACATCTTACAGAAAATCACATCTCTGCTTCTTTGATTCCCCCAGCCCATCCTTTGCCATTCATACATCCTCACTCACATCTTCCAAGCTGAATACACCATGCTCTTTCTGATTCCTGTACTGGAAAGACTTAAGAAGAAAAAAACAATATAAAACACCAGCTAACTCTAGTTTTTCCACCAAGGATGTCTATGAGTTTGCTCCCTCAGATCTCATGCTTTTAAATCACCTTGAAAAGCCCAAATTCATTTTCCTATATAATACCCTGCCCCCTGTTGCTATCACATCCCTTTATTCTAAAATCTTCTTTTCCTCCTTCACACCACCATTTCATCATCATTCCAGTACGCTTGCGAGCCTTTCAGGGCACAGAGCAGAGTGGAAGCAAGCTTGGATCTACAGTCAAACAATATCCAATGCAATTACATCTTTAATATACGTGAATTACTCTTATTTCACAAACAAGATATTTGTAATATACTGTTTCACTAGAGAAAATCAATAAAATGAATAGGGGGAAATAAATGGCCTGTCATTTTACACACAGGAAAAACACTAATATTCTCTCTCTATATATATATATATATATACACATATATATATGTATATGTATATATGTATATATGTATATGTATATGTATAATAATATGTATATTGTTCAAGGGACTCAAAAGACCAAGAAACCTTGTCTTGAGAAACAGACATACATTGTCTTTCTGCTCCAGCCCACCTGTAATAACTGAAAACTTAAGACATCCAACTTTATTGCCTAGTGTTTAAGGTCACATAGTAACAACATAAACTTACTTCATGATTCAGAACTCCTGATTGGACAGAAAGAAACAATAGAAGGCAGAGTTGAGATGCGCTCCTGTCCTGTGGTGTGCTCAAGTAACCCAGCCCCACCCCACGGAGATGAGCCTAGACAAGCATCACTCCACTGAACCCAGGGACACACCCTCCAAACAAGGTCTTGCTCTAAGGCCACAGCTTCCTATTTGCTGACATTCCTGCTGGCAAGACAATCGGGCTTGGCATAAGAAGGGCTTTATATGCCAGAGTCACAGAAGGAAGAATTTGGCACCTGGTGTTTATGTACCATAAAACCATCACCAGACTGAGCACAACTCTCTGTTTCTGCCAAAATTCCTGGGCAGGAGGGGAGGAGGAGACTCAGAACTGCGTTTTTCTAGCAAGGTAACCAGGATCTATGGGTTGACTTGCTAAGCAACGTGCTAATGCCACGAGAGATTTTTGTTGAGGTACCCGCCCCCAGCAACCTCCCGTTTCTGTGGTGTGACTCCTGGTCCTCAGGCCTTCTGTAACTGGAACACTCCATAGTCACTCCGGAGTTCATTTTCATTCCATTGTGCCCTGAGGACAGCTTCAAGATGGGGCGGACTTACTGGCTATTTGATAAACTTAAAACAAAACAAAACAACAGAGAAGCTTAGACATCTAAAGCAGACATGCTAAGAAAGTTGGAGACTCCACTTAGAGCCATGACTACATTGCTGGAACTTTCGGTGAATTATTAGACCAAGCGGCTCATAGTTGTTCCAGTAAAGTTAGCTTCCTGTTCTCTGTAGATATGCATATGTGGGTGTGCTTATCTTCTTGCTTGTTTTACAGATCAGTGTGTGTGTGTGTGTGTGTGTGTGTGTGTGTGTGTGGTGCAGGTTTATCATCATCTGGTTACTGTACAAGAGACAAACTGTAGGTATTTATATGAAGAAATAGGTTTCTCAGATGCATTTGACAGCCCTATACTTTACTAGTCACCTTATGAAATGTTTTTCAAGCCTTTGTAGATAACTTTGCAATTTTAAATTGGCTTGAAGGATCAAAAAAAATTGAGTACCAGAATTCATTTTCAAGATTGTATCTGCTGGTAAAACGCACACTATAGGCAAGAAATGAACCACAGAGCACTTGAGGGTCCTGAGTGATCTTTCCTCTGCTGAAGGAGCTTTGCCTGTGAATCAGCTCTGCAGCGTCCCCAGGGGATGATATTTCTGGAGAGCTAAGTTTCTGTCAACTCCATTCTCTTTTCCACAGAATAATAATATTTAGAGATAAAACCTAGTCTCCCTTTCCTAGTCTAGGAAGGGGCCCTTCCAGGAGCTGAGACTGTCCTAAACCGAAATGTCTTCCTGTGCACACTGAGCCATTGGTTCCAAAATCCTTTCACAATTCCCCAGTTGACAAAGGTAGAGGAGAGGAGCCTGGGGGAAGCATGGAATGCCCAGAAAGAAAGCTGGCGCATGGAGTCTTCAAACCAGTCACATGAAACTCCAGGGGAGACCGAGGAAGGAGGACTGCTCAATCAGAATGGGGAGGATGGGGGGCTTACGGCCTTCTGTCTTACCTTTTGTGACATGATCCGATTACATCCAGTTAAGAGTGTCCTGTAGCACAGACAAATGTCCAAAGATCACTCTCAAAGCCACACTTTGAACAAGCCTGCTTGCCCCTTCAGCTGACTCAAGCATGCTGGACTCACATACAGATCACACCTACATCTTACACTGTGCTCAATTAAATAAAGGGTCCCCGACAAACCTGGAGAAGCCTGCTGCCTTCCAACAGAGAATATGACTGACAGCTGACCTGTGAGCTCTAGGGTACATGGAAAGGGATGCTCTTCTGCCTCTGGGCATAGTCCTGTGGCCAAAGGGGTGCTGGGCTGCAACGTCACAACACCTTTAATATGCAGGATTTAATGGTTTGGTTTCAGCTGAAATGTAGGAAAATGAAAAGGAACAGAAAAACCCCACACCAAGGAAGCAGATCACTAACACCAAGGAAGCTAGGCAGGAAAAGAAGCTATCCCAGGCAGCGGGACAGGACCTCAGATGGGTAAATCTCATACTGGGCTCATGAGCACACTGGGAAGACAGGCAGAAAAGTGTTACAAGAGCTCAAGACTCCTCCATGAAAATTCTGAGGGAAAGGTACCCCAGAGAACCTTGGATCCGATCTTTGCCTCAGCAGTGAGGAAAATGGAGCCCTGAGGGGTCACATCTACTCAAAGGCGGGGCTGGAGTGTGGGTCTCTGGACTCTTACTATGGATTTGTTCAGCTCATGTGAGATTCTTGTAGCATGAATCTTAAGGAGTCTTATTAATAAAAACAAACCCAAGGCCAATTATTGGGGTGAATGCTGAAAGATCAGAGAAGCAGAACAAGCCACAGCTTCCTCACCTCGCCAATTCCTCAGCTGATCCTGTTTCCTCAGACTGGAAGCCTCTGAGTCCTCATCCAAATGGTTCTCAGCTGAACTGCTGCTCAAAAGCCTCAAAGCTTAATCGACCTAGTTCCTGGTTTTCATGCCTTATATACCTTTCTGCTTTCTGCCATCACTTCCTGGGATGAAAGGCGTGAGTCACCATGCCTGGCTGTTTCCAGTGTGGCCTTGAACTCACAGAGATCTAGGTGGATCTCTGCCTCTGGAATGCTAGGATTAAAGGTGTGAGTGCCACCATTTTCTGGCCTCTATATCTAGTGGCTGTTCTGTTCTTTGACCCCAGATAAGTTTATTAGGGTGCACAATATTTTGAGGAACACAATATCACCACAGATTCTATCTCACACTTTCATTTCTTACTGATATTTGGACCTCAATATGTTTGACCCATAAAGAAATGACTTCATCTTAGGGGAAAAAAAAAAGCGGAGAGGCATTGGATGGAGGGAGAGGTCAGTCAAGTTGACGACTGTATGGCGGCCATTACTGGCCTGGCAGACTGAAGCAAAGGAAAAGGTTTCTCTTTGATGGACGCTGAGCTTCAGCCCTGGTCAGTTGGAGTCTCTGATGACAGGAGGTTATTTGCAATTGTACTGTAAGGGTCCTTAAAGTCGCCTCCAAAACAAAACAAAAGAACAACAGAACAGAACAGCAGCAAGGGAAAGAGAGAAGAGTTCGATGCTTTTCCTGGCATTTCCCCTTATACTTCAAGGGCCCAGCACAGTTAAGTTATTACTGTGTGCACACTAGATAAGGTTCTAATTTAAAACAATGCTTAAAAAGCAGAGTGCGGCAGCGGCGGCAGGGACAGGAAAACTCAATGGCCACTATGGCTTCGTTTATACAGATTGTGTCGCACTCAAGGCTGAAATCCTAAACTATGTGTTTTTACCCCCTCCAAGCTGCCTATTGTGTGCTTATAAACAGGAACCTGGCAGCATGTCAGGGGTGCAAATTGATTTCCTTTCCCAAATAAAATTGTAAAAAGCAAATAAACAAGGTTATGTGGGCTAATGAAACATTACATGCCAGGCTGGGGAGAATTCCTTTCAAATGTATTTTCTTGTGCAAAAGCAACACAAAGCATCCATGAAAGGCTCTTTCATAAACAACATGTTTACACAAGAATGCATTACTTGAAAGAAAAGGAAAACTATGGTGTATCTCCCATGATGTATTTGGATTATGTTTTATGAAATAAATTAGGAGGAAGGGGGTAAGAAGGGGATCGGTCCCTGCAGTGTAAGAGAATCTGAAAATTAACCGAAGCTGCTAAAAAACAAACTGGAACTATCCTTGTTTGACAAATTATTTTATCTGAGTGCTTTCGTAAGTTATCAACAGACTTAAGAAACCCACCTTCAGGATTATCTTAATGGATTGAATCTAGCTCCAAGGAGAAAGTGAATGGCGCCCACCCCACTCCGAGATCCTGGGAGAGCTCACTTGGCTGCCGGGCATCAGTGGAAACATCTCCTGGAGAGCGGCCTATTTCCTAATGGAGATGCCGTGGCCAGCTGGAAGCAGTTTCAGTAATCGAATGTGTAAGAAACTTCGCTGTAAATTGCCTACCTCATGCTTTACAACAAAGAATGGTGAATTTGGCCCTAAAACCAAAGCCTGTCCCTGGTGGACTGTGAGCCCCAGTGAAATCATCCCATATCATCTCCCACCCTTCTCCCATCTTCAAAAACCTTTTCGGCCTGAGAAACTAGGTAGCATGGAGCCTGGTAGCATTTACATACGCAAGCTCCGGATACATCTGACATGCACTCAGAAGGGTGTGATAATCGAGGCACGGGCAAGGCAGCAGGAGAGGGGGAAGGATGGGGCTTAGTTGGTCAATTGCCTATGGCGCAAACATGAAGACCTGCATTTGATCTCTATCGGCAAAGTTAAAAAAAAAAAAAAAAAAGCGCCAGACTTGCTTATAATTCCACCACAGGGGAGGCAGAGACAGGAACATCCCTAGGGCTTTCCAGCCAACCAGTCTAGTCTAATTGGCAAGCCCCAGGTCCCAGTAAGAGACCCTGTCTCAAAATACAAGGAGAATGGCTCCTAAAGAAAGATGCCTAAGGTTGGTCGCTGACTTCCACACATGTGCACATGCATGTGTACATGCACACACAAACACACATGTACACATTATTTATGCCCCCCACACATGAACCTGCATACCCAGACATGCATATGCTTGTGTGCACCCACCCACCCACCCACACACACACACACACACAGAGGGGTTGGGGATTGCCGGGAAACAGAGGCACTGTCTACCAATGGTCACAGAGGACATTTTGATTGCTGTTCTGATAACCTAGCCTTCTCTCGTGCTGCCATCTATCATTAGGACATGGGCATCACGTACTTAGTGACCAGGAGCAACACAATTTCAGTTTCTATGACCCCACAATGGCCTTTATAATCAGAATAGGAAATGAAGCTCTTCTCCCCACTTAGAGCTCCTATTTAGTCTTGAGATGTAATTCCACTAGCTCGTTAGAAATGAAGAGCAATTGGCAATAGAAAGCACAAGAGATCACAGCCTTAACCTGTTTCCGTGTGATGGTGACAGTGAAGTCAAGATCTGAGCGGATGGCTTGCTTCCTCCCTCTGCCACACCTTGCTTACCAGACAGTCTTGCCCAAGTCTCCTGACCACTCAGAACTTTCTTTACTCCATCACTTTCAAATCCACAGCAAACACTATCGGGGGCTGATGGTCATGGTGAGTAATGAGGTAATATTTGTAAAATGCTAAGCGCTTCCCAGTCTGATGATCCAATGCAAAAGCTTCAGACCGAATACTCTGGAGAGCAGTTAAAGCGCAGAAAGGGTTAGTCACCAGTTGGCTGCAGCTCTGTACTAGGGAGGGGATTGAAGAGGGGTGTGTTTTGTAAAGGGTCTTGGCTAAGAGGTTGGGGTGCTAAGAGCAAGGAAGCGAAGGGGGAAGAACATTTGGGGGCTTGCAAATCTGCAACATGAATTATTTTGCTTCTAAAATATATCATTAGCTTAAACACCCTGCATCCTTTTCAGCAACACCGAAGATAACTTAATTACACAAAACTGTTTCCGCTGCACACAAGCCCATAGGATGCACGCCAATGTGTGAGGGTAGAGTACGTGGAAACGTTGGTCCTTATCCTAAGAAAAGGATGCAACATGAAACGGGGGTTGGCGAGGGACACACAAACCAAGTGGAACCGGCAACTTCATTCCCCTGTTTTCTGGGGAAATGGAGGAATCAAATTAATCATTGGCAAATTTGATAACAGATGTGTTTCTTGGCAGATCCGCGTTAAGCATTCGAGAAGTAATTACCCCCTAAAGCGTGTGGTGTTCCTGTGTGCAGTTGGCACCGTGCGAAGTCTTCAGCCCCTTTGTTTTTATCTGACTTGGAGTTGGAGCCTCGGGGTGATACTTCAACTGCTGCTTTAGATTATAAACTCTTAACAGCACCTTGCTGGAGGGCACTGTGTTTATTGACGCTATGTAAGCAATTTACAGTCCCTTAATAGCGCATTCACCACAATGTTACAGTGTTTAACTTGTTAAATTATATTTAGAGCTTCAGGGAATATTACCTCATTGGCTTCACTAGTGTAGTTATTGATATCATGGAGTTATGGGGCATCTACCTGACTGGTGACAGCCACAGGGACATTTTACAGGCTAGGGTCAAAGGCAGAGGGCAGAGTTTGAGCCAAGTTGAGGAAGTAAGGGGGCTGAGCAGAGGGACAGGGCAGGGAACTCTAAAGGAAAGATGTCCGAGCCTGAGAGGACCAGCCATTCAGAGTCACTTACTGTAGCAGGAAGTAAAGCAAGAGCCGAGGCTAGCCATATGGAGCTCAGCCTTGCTCTCCGCTGCCTCCATGGTGTACTGGTGACTTTTCAATCCCAATTTGCCCTCCGGTTAGGAAAATGCCAGGGATCTCAGACCTGGGGATGTCACCGACTAGCAGCTACCACACATCCTTTCCAAAGGGCTTAGTATCCAGAGCTCAGCTCTTCAGAACCAAAGATTCCAAAGGAAACAATGTATTCTAGTTTGCCATCTGTTAGAGTAGCAAAACCCTGACCAAAAACAACGTGGGGAGGACAAGGTGTATTTGTTCTTACAGCGGTCGGTCACTGAGGAAAGCCAAGGCAACAACTCAAAGAAAGGACCTGGAGGCAGGAACTGAAGCAGAGGCCATGGAGGAATGCTGCGGGCTTGCTTGCTCCCCATAGCATGCTCAGCCTGCTTTCTTATACACCCCAGGGTCACCTGCCCAGGGATGGCACACGCCCCCCCATAGTGGGCCTGACCCTCCCACATCAATCATTAATCAAGAAAAGGCCCCATAGATTTGCCCACCAGCCAGTCTGATGGAGGCAATTCCTAAGCTAAGGCTCCCTCTTCCCAGGTGTCAAGTTGACAACTAACCAGTGCACAGTGAAAACATCCCCACAAAGAGCAAGGAAAAAGGATCCCAACAAAAAGGCAAGAAAAGCAGCCCCAGGAGCCAGAGAAGATGAGGAAGGGGCGGAGGGAGGAGAGGAAGAAGAGGGTGAGGAAGAAGCGGCAGGAGCAGCAACCCCATCTTTATCAGAAAAAGAGAAATTGAAACAAGGCTAAAATACTTCTGCTCCCGAAGCTTAGTGACATCATGAGGCCTCGTCAGCAAAGCAGCCAAAGGCCAAGGTATTAACCAGCCACAGAAGTGACAGGGGACAGGCAGTGAAGGCAGCCACATGGCTGATGTATTCTGGGGTCTTAGTTCATGTGATATACCCGGTGGCTCACGAACAGCTAAGGGGTGAAGTAAGCCACCAAAATGATGAGGGGTGGGGGCAAGTGGGCTCTGCCCTTAAAGGCCTTTTCCCATACCTCCATTCTGCAGCAGGTCCCTTTTACTCAGGGTCCTTCACAATGGCTACCAAACAAATGAAACCACCGGAAGCTGAAAAGCCAATGAATGAAGGCCATTGCTCACCAGCCTTTGGGGCCCCGGTGATCATTAACAAAGGGCTGTGGGGCAAAGGCAGGTTGTGTGTATTTCGAAGGTAGGGGGCAGCACTCTTTGAGCCTGAAGGCCAGGTTTCCTAAGAGTGGAAAAGAAATTTCCTGTGAGGGGATGCTGAACATCAGAACCGGATCTTGTGAAAACAAAACTCGAATGTTAAGTTGAAATCAGAATTCTTCTGAAATTTGAGAGATTTGAATGGTGGATCTAATAATTCTTACATGAGGCTGGGGTTACAGTTTCCAGGCTATCTGTCTGGGTGCCCCAGAGCTTCTACCGACCTCACAGGGATGGCATGGGATGAAGTTTAAGAATCACACAGCAGTCCAGGACATCTGTTGGACACTATGCGAACTTGGGTTGCCGGGGTTTCAACATTACCTCATGCTACATGTCTTTGGACTATATCACATTTGGAGGGGGCCAGATGGTTGGGGGTTGTTATGATTAAAAGCAATAGCATACAAAAATAAACGTGGAACAGAAGATGAGTGTGGTTGTATCCAGTCTGAATCTAAGGTTTTTGAGACACTGCACACAGCCAAAGAAAGCAGCTGTAGTGAAGAGTGAAAGCACTCTATTCTTCTGGTTCTTCTGTTATCTGCTTATTAATTACTTCAAATTAATACAAACATGCATGTGCTTATTAAAGTGTTTGGACCTGAGTACTTACTAAGAAAAATGTTGTGGAATTTCTTTTGGCTTAGGCATGCCGCCCCCTCAACACATACACACACACACACACACACACACACACACACACACACACACACACACAAATGTCTGCAACTGAGAAGGACCTCTAGCCTAGTGAAGACTGAGAGAGACATGATTCATGCGGAGATTTAACAAAATCATTAGCCAAAAACATCATGTGGGTTAATTAGCCCTTAGGTCAGCTGGTGGTGTGGCTGTTAGAACCTGCCGCACTTTCTAAAGGTCAGCCGGGACTCAGATGGCCTGAGAAGTCACTGCACTGGCATCATGGGGATTTCTATGCCCTGAACTTTGGAAAGTTCCCCATGCACATGAGAACGAGAGCCAGACATTTCTGCATGTTGAACTTTCTCCGCATCTACAGGTCCCCACCCAAGCACTCCCACTTAATTATCTTACTATGACTGTGCTTTACATTTATGGTGGTGACGTGAATGTCACCTGTCACTGTCGTCTGACACTGACTGCTTATTGGATAAGCATGGAATAGTTTAGAACATCCTGAGACATCTCACGGACTGTTAATAGAACCACAGAGCCAAAGTCCGCTGGAGTTGAACAAAGTTGGTACCAGTATCACAATGTATCATCACACTTTCTGTTTCAAAGTGTAAGAAACAGGAAGTTTTAAAGGGTCAGGGAAGATGAAGTGGCTCATATTGGAAAGCATCTTCAGAATTTCTCACTGTGCTATTTTACTGACTTGACACAGTGTAAAAACACCTGAGACGGGAGTCTCAAGGGCTGGATCACATTGATTGGTGGACATGCCTGTGAAGAACTGTCGTAATTATTAATTGATGTAGAAAGGCCTGGCCTACCATGGGCAGCACCATTCCCTGGGCAGGCGGTCCTGGGTTGTACAAGAACGCTTGCCAGGCATGAAGCTGTGAGTGAACCACTAAGCACCATTCCTCAATGGTTTCTACTTCAAGTTCCTGCTTGGGTACCTGCCCTGACTTCCTTCAGTGATGGACTGTACCCTATAAACTGAAACAAACCCTCTTCTCTCAGTTGTTTTGGGTCATGGTACTTTTCACAGTAACAGAATGAAACCAGGCACACCCATCAAAGGCCAAATATTACCACTGTGAAAAAGACCAGGGGACTAGCCCAAAACTCATGAGCTAGTTTCACAGAGTTTAATCTCAAGTCAGTGTGACAGATGGGAACTGAAATGTTTGGCTGGCTACAAAATTAATTCAACTAAATTTCTAACCAAGAATTATCCAGGGGATTTGTTAAATCTTTTGTTATAATTGAAGAGTAAAAGGAATGATGTGCACATTACCAAAGTTTTTTTTGTTTTTTGTTTTTTAATTTGTATGGGTGTTTCACAACCATGTATCTATGTTCACCACATGTATACCATGCCCATGGAGGCCAGAAGAGGGCATCAGATCCTGTGGAACTGGAGTTGCAGATCATTAATGACCGTGTAGGTGCTGAGAACTGAACAATGGGTCCTCTGTAAGAGCAGCAAGAGCTCTTAACAGCAGAGCCATAGTTCTGTCCCCCAAAGTTCTATACCTAAATGTATATATTTGCTCACCCTGTGCATTCGCTTGTGGATAATAGTTTATTAGGTAACACACATGGCCTTCTACTGGCTGCTTTAGGAATTCCATGAGAGCTATAACATTGTCTTTGTCTTCAGAGATTTGCAAAGATCATCTGTTGGAATTTAACTATGTAAGTATGTAGGCATCATTAGCCTACCTGCACATGTCAGGGAAGTGTCCCAGATAACCAGAATCCTGAGGCAGGAAGAGTGACTTTATGTGTCAGTGGGCTAGGCTATGGGTGAGCAAGGAAGAGCAGGAATTCAATCAGAATGACTTCCTCACCGCCACACTCCCTATAAAGGGTAAAGCACCGTTACCCAGAATAAGATGAGCCTCTTGAACTATAGAAAAATGTGATGGATGAGACGAACAGCCTCAAACAAGTCCATTTGCAAAAAGGAGACTCAAGCAAGTTATGTTGACCAAGTATGCCACCTGGGGGTGTCTAAAGAATCCCCCCATGGTGATTTTTTAAAATTCTTCTCTCAAACAATAAATCCCAACTGCATTTTCCCCTCCCTCCACTCCTCCCACAGCCCCTTCACCTCCCCTCTCCTCCAGATCCACTCCTTCTCCATTTCCTTTCAGAAAGAAGCAGGCCTCCCAGGGATACCAACCGAACACAGCATAACAAGGTACAATAAGACTAGGCACAAACCCTCAAACCAAGTCTAGACAAGGCAACCCAGTGGGAGGAAAAGGGTCCCAAGAACAGGCAAAAGAGTCAGAGATACCCCAACTCCCACTGTTTTGTCTCACAAAAACACCACGCTACACAACCATATCTTACATGCAGAGCACCTAACACAGACCCATACAGGTTCCCTGATTGTTGCGTCAGCCCCTGTGAGTCCCTGTTAGCCCTGGTTAGTTGATTCTGGGCTGGTGAGGTTATTCAGCCATTAAAGGCTAGGGTCACAACCAAACATATAAGAATTGTTATGAATATGGTGACAGGTCTGCCTGAATGCTTCCTCCTGCCCTTCACTAGCCTTCCCCTAAGCTCAGTCACAACAGGATTCAGCAAACCCTATTCGTCCTTGCTGCCTCTCGCAAACACTCGTCTAAGAGCTTTTGGGATAAAGAGAGAAAGTAGTTAATGGTGGCTCTCAGTGATGCCCACAGGTGATTCATGCAGGTCTGACTTCAAACACTTCTAAGTTAGGGAAGAAGTGATTTTACATGGACAGGCAATGGATGTGCTCTGAACGCACATGCTGGAGATCACACACACACACACACACACACACACACACACACCCCACTAAGGCTAGTTTTGATTTAAGCTATTGCTAATACTCATAGCTTCTTCTTAGCTTCATCATAACATAAATATTGTTAGCTTTTTCTTTCCTCTCTTAGTAGTTGTGCATACACTAATCATGAGAACCAACAGAAAGAGGACAAAACCATTAAAAAATGAACGAGAACTGTGAATGGGGATCCTGAGGAGCCTGACCTGCCTGAGGTACACAGGGAGGTATTCAGACCTACCAGCAACCACAGAAAGCAGACTGTCCCTTTAAACAGTCATTGGTTTGCCCCCCCCCCCCCCCCCCCCCCCGTTGCCAGCATGGTTACAATTCCCACACAACTAACTCTGAGCTCTACAAGGAGTGTGTAGGTTTCTGAACATCCTCACCTTCGTACCCAGGAAGGAGAGGGGAGAGATAGTGGAACTGAGGATGGGAGAGAAAAGAAACAAAGCAGAAAAGAAGGTTTCCCACACCAGTGAAGACAGTGCGCTCCAACCCAAGGAGTCACGTCACAGCGTTAATTCAACTCTGTGTACTTGAGAGCTGAGAGAAAAAACGCCATCAAAATAAAGCAGAAGAAAACTTTTCAAGTGCATTGTTACTTAAATAAACAGCAGTAGTGATGATGAAAATAGGCTGAGTGATAAAATATGCAGCTCATTGTAAGGGAGAGAGGATGCCCAGGGCAGTGCAACGCTCAGGTTAAAGGGGAGAATCACATCTTAGCTTCTCTTGGAAAAGATAACATGCTCCCTGCACGGTGACTAGGTGTTGAGGGAAAAGCTTCACACAAATCAACCAAAGATACACTAGTAAGAGGTACTGCTCATCCCCAAAGCGTCAAGGGCAGCATCCAGGTAGGTAGAAAGAGTAGGCAGAAGGAGACACAAAGGAAAGGCTTCTACTCTCTTCCCTTGTCTCATGACGTTTGCTTGGATTTGGCCTCCGGCACCAGCAGTTGAAGGAGAGTGGACTTCTTAGGTCTCATTTGTTAGGAAGGAAAATTTCCAAGATGAGCATATCACTAACTCAAAGCCAGCTGTCCCCAGGTCTGTAATATCAGTCTATGCAGAGTTGAAGTGCAAGTAACCTCCAGGTCACAGTGACGAATATGCGTCGCCATGCTTTAGCTGCCTCTTCCTCCCATCCCCATGGCTTCAGCTCCTGGACAGGGCCTGACCCCGCCAGCCCACTGCATTACACAGATCTGCCTGTTTCTCATCACACTCCTGCAGGGGCATTCTCAGCAGATTAGCTCCCAGATTCCCAGCGTCCCTCTGGCCTCTGCACCTCAGTTAGGCTAATGGAGCCTTCTACCCCACCCCCACACTCCATCTTGGCTTCCAGCTCTTCAGAGTACCATGCTTTCTAAATGACAGTGGTGCTCACTCATAACCATGCAGGGAGGAGCCTGGGCTCTGTCCTGTTCCTGTATCCCAGTAGCCTTGCCCTCTGGAGACACTTGTTCTCTGGGGAAAATACATTGCTGCCTTTTGTTTTTAACATACTGTAAATGCAGGGCAAGTATGCCAGGCTGCTGGCAGGATGCGGCCTCTGTGTTTTATAGGGCACATACTACCTCACAGGAAATCTGTTAGAGCCACAGGGAAGTTTAAAGGTCACATGTGACTGCACCGAGATGTCCTGTTGCAGGCTAGGCCCCATGGTGTAATGGTCAGCACACAAGCCTCTGAAGAGAGGGTGTAAGAGCTTTGGAAAGTGTGGGAGCAGACCTTACTTCCTAGCTCAATAACTCATTAAGCCAGTATCCAAAGTTCGTGTGTCTCTGCATCATCTAGGATTGTAAAGCACGGGCCATGGGCTAGGCTGTGGGAGGGGAAATGATAGGCAGTATGTAACAACAAGAACAGCTCCCACACGTCAGTTTCAAAGTCAGCCCCTTCGTTAGAATCAAGAGAGCCAGGGGCCAGCAGTAAACACTGAGCTACAGGAAGATAAAGGCTATTCCCAAGACAGCCTCTTCCAAAGAAAGTTACTTTATGAGCTTCCGACATCATAAAACCAAACCTTTTTCCAGTAAAGTGGATTGAGGCATTAGCGATCATAGCATTTATGTGCGATAGATAAGATCAACTCCGTTTCTCAGGTGAGAAACGGCTCAATGATGAATCAATGTTAGGTTACCATGCAGCTGGACCAGGGCACCGCCTCTCCCAACCCAATGTCCTATGTGCAGTTCCTGTGGTGACATTTTCAGAACTGCTCTGATTTTATATTAAACACAGAACACAGAAGATCGTGTCCAAAACAACAGCAAAACCGGAAAGAACAATTTCTCTTTTTTTTTTTTTTTTTTTTTTTTTTTTGAGCTGTGTTATGTTGAAATCCAGCCAATGGTAACTCGTCTCTTTCACAGAGGTGTGCTTCACTCCAGCAAGGTTATGATATGAATTATGTTTGGAAAATGGACTTCTGTATGCTTTTATGAGGTTTGACACTGTTCTGTGGTGTCAACAGAAAGCTACTTGCAACGAGATGGAAAGATGCCATCTCATATATAATTAAGTACTTCAAAAAGATAGGGCCAGTAATGTCATTTGGATGTAGAAAAACAGAGAAGTGGCTAGAGAAACAGATAGACAGGCAAACATCAACGTGTGACACATCTTCTAGAATGTTCTAAGTTATGGCGTGTGAATGAAAATTTTGAACTGGCATAAAAGAGACTATGAAGAGTGGTCCTGGGTGAGGAGCGTGGTGTGAGAGGCACAGGAAGGGGGAGGCAGCTGTTGCTGCTGCCGCCTCCTAAGGGATCTGAAAGGTCCCCGGCACACATTGCTTTGATTCTTAACAGCCTGCAGGCCTTCGCTCCATAGAACACAAATAACCCAACTTCAGATGTGCAAGTGGGGAGTACTGACATCCTTAGGAGGCTAACAGGATTGTGTGCAAAAGACCTCGGTGAGCTTAAAATTAAGTTGTGCGGCTAGAAGATACTGATAATGACGGTGATCAGTGATTATGATGGGGAAGAAACCGGTGTCAGAGGAAGCAGGGTGAGGAAGAGCCAGGACCCAGAGGCCTGTGGCTGCTTGGAGGCCACCAGGAGATGGGAACAGCCAGATGGCATCAGCTGATTTGTTTTTAACAGGATTTAACATTCAGTAATGTACCCCCAAAATGTACACCCAGTAAATTAAGGCTGTAATTCCATCTTGGTGTTGCGGTGACATGAAAATCCACTCAAGCCGGCCTGTCAGGGTTTATGAAGTTAGCAGAGCCCCTTGATGGAATTACGGCACTATTATGCACAGCTGGGGGGACATTACTCCTTATCTTAACAGCAGTTAAAAGCACAGTGGCACAAAAGGGCACTAAAATACCAGTTCCCTATTAGTGAGCAGCAGGGACAGAGGACAGCACCATGCATATACGCACGCCGCTCTGTCTCTGTCTCCCTCTGTCTCTGTCTCCCTCCCTCCCTCTCTCTTTCTCTCTCTCTGTCTCTGTCTTTGTCTCTTTCTGTGTCTGTGTGTGTACGTCTCTCTGTGTCTGTCTGCCTCTCTGTGTCTCTGTCTCTGTCTGTCTCTCTCTGTCTCCTGTTCAAGTCTCTCTGCATCACTCATCATCAGTCCTGGGTGCTGTATTTTCCACCTTGTCTCCTTCACAGATTTAGCAGAATTGCCACAGACAGTACAGTGTCTGAAACAGGCAGCATTTGGCCACCTTCTGGACATAAAGGAACATTGGCAGGTAATCAGTCTGTCCCCCTGCCCTCTAGAAGGGACCCATCAACATACTAGAAGCAGGACAAATGACTGGAGGTGTTTAAAAACAAATGCCAGGATGCTTAGGACCAGCAGGTCGGGGTTCCCTCTGCACGGGACCCACTCTGCTTTCTGCGAACTGTGTTATTTGGTCAGCCTGCTGCCCCTTTCTGATCCCCAACTGCCTACAGCATGACCGTGAAAACAGAATGTACTCCCTCAGTGTTGAGGGCAAGAACATCAGAGCACTGCTTAGCCCAGTCTGGAGTCGCAGTCACTCTCCTCAAAGGTTAGCTACTATCTTAGCATCCAGAGCAGTGTTTTCTTCTTGCCTTTACATGTTTTATTCCATCTATTTTATGTGCATGCCACTCATGCATGTGGAGGGCAGAGCATAACTTGTGGAAGTTGGTTCTTTCCTTCCACCATGTAGGTCCCAGGGATCAAACTCAGGTCATAGAGCTTGGTGGCATCTGCCTTTGGAGCCATCTCACAGGCCCTACTTTCCTTTCCTTTTGTTTTTCTGAGAGAGGGTCCCACTATACAGTCCAGTCTGGCCTTGAACTTATAACTTGAGATCCTTCGCCTGAGTGCTAAGATTAGAGAAGATCACCACCATGGCCAGCTATGTAATCAAGTAAGTATATTTGATTGGCAGCTGTAAGAAAGCCATGAATCAAATTAGAACCATGGGCCCATAATAGGATTCACAGGAGAAACTGGAATGAACACTAAGGAGAACCCTTTGAACTTGACACCAAGGAAAATGTGGTAACCTTGGTGACTGTAGTAGAAACCACTGGTTTGACAAAGAACTGTAATCATGAGTTGTGTACTGCCAACATCTTTTTAGCTATTGACTATTGCTGACCTCCTAACACAGGACTAATACACAGGACTGGGTGTAGGTCCACTGACTGATTCTGTGTGTTTGTTTTTGCATAAGCCCCTCCAATGTAGATTGATGACTTCTAACTTTAGACATTTATTAGTAGATCAAGAACTCTAGGGCTGTTGAGAAGCAGCCTTAGTCCAGAGCCTGTGTGTTTCCATAAGACCTCACAGGCCTTCACAGTTCTCACCTACAGTTAACTCGGTTGAATTTCTAAGAGATTCTCTTGTCTTTGCAAGCATTCAAGAGAGGTCTTTCCTTTCTGTCTTACAGTTTATTCACTTCCATGCCATTTCAGTGGGATATAGAACTCTAACAACAGTTACTACTGGGATTGAGCGCCTGAGAATACAAATGTTTGATAAACGCAGTTTAGGTCAGGTGAGTATTCAAGGTGTCAAGGCATCAGCAAGTGTGTTTTACTTAAAAAAATACAAAATCCTAATTTTAGTGTATGTGTGTTTTCTCTGCATGCATATCTGTGTACCACATGCCTGTCTGGTGTCCTTGGAAACCAGAAAAGGGCAGTGGATCCTCTGGAACTGAAGTTATAGACAGTTTTGAGTCACCATGTGGATACTGGAAATTAACCTCAGGTCCTCTAGAAGAGCATCCAGTGTTCTTAACTACCCAGCCACACCGGGTGTGTTTTAAGGAGTGAGTGAGGATTATCAGTTGGGCCAGCAGATAAGCTCAGTGTGAGATGAGGAGCAAAGGGCCCCCAAGTGCTCCTGATTATCATAGCAGATAGAGACAGCTGGGCTCAAAATACCTGAGCATCTTTCACTCACAGAGCTTCAATCTGATGTCCTGAGAATTCCACCTTACTTTCTTATTCTTAATTCTTCTTTGCTCTTAATACCAACTCCAACTGTAAAATCTAAGATCAAAAAAAGGACAGATGTGCACCAGTTGAAGGACCATAGAAAAGAGTGATATTTAGTATAAGCACAGATGTTGATGCCATGCAGTGATGGTGTTATGTAGGCCATAAGAACAGTTATCTAATTAAATGCTATGGAGAATTCATTGGGATACATGGTTAGAAGATATGGACAGATGCAGACTCAGGCCAAAAAGGAAGCCTCTTCCAGGATCATACACCCAGCCTCAGACCGAGGATTCTTTGATCCAGCACCTCCAAGGCCCCATGGTGATCATAGCTATCTCCCTTCAGCTCCTCTAAACCAAACCATGTTCTTAGAAGCTAGTCTCATAAACTCAGTCACCCACCAGATGACAGCCAAGTCATCTGGTGGGTGACTGAGTTTGATCTTCCAGCATTCACCCCAATAACTGGCACCGGGTTTGATTTTATTAATAAGACCTTTTAAGATTCGTGCTACATTTCCCCAAGGTATTATATATTAGAACTGCTCAGCAAAGTAGAAATAGGGCACACTAGATCAATGAAGTTCAGACTGCAGTGTTACAGGGTATCTGAAGAGATTAACACTCAGAAAAATGACTGGTCCATTCATAGTGAGCAGGAGACCAGGTACTCCATACTGCAAGCAAGGTGGAAAGGCTAGAACCTTAGAGTTTGGGAAATGCCTTTTATAAATCTGTTGAAGTCTTCAATGTTTCTTGAAAATAGTGACTCGTCTCTCAAGACTCTGGGCTTGATGGCAGATCTCCCTGAAAGACCCACCTCACTACACATGTAGCATGCATCCTTGGACATAGCCATAACAGTTTATGCTTAATGAATGAGAAAGAATGTCCATTTCACTTGCTTTATGACTTGGGTGATGGTGGGCTAGGAACCAAAAAATGTCTGTGCTTATTTTCAGAACTGACACCATGACGGGCCATCCATCAACCACCATTTACAGAGTCCCCACAAGATGACGATGGCGATTTTTGTCTTTAAAAGATGTTAAGTGCTGATAGCCTTAACATCTGTTCACTTCTAGGGGACTCTGTCTTCACTGGGACTGTGGCTAGATTAACCTACTGACTGTGGAGCAGATCGTCCTCTGACTTGAAGAGCATAAAAGTCCACAGAAAACACTTGGCAGAGCTATCACCTACAAAAAACGTTTAACTAGCCAATTATCATGCATTTTATTAGTAGGGAAGGTCCTTGGGAATGGAGAACAGGCTGGTGAGAACATCTTGAGAAATAGTCATTCAGTCAGCCTTTCTTACCTACTTTGTGCATTAATTCCCACACAGGAAACAACAGTACTGACTTCTTGGGAGCAAAGGAGACTGGGATGCTAAGAGGTTTAGGTGATTTTTTAATATACATGCCTCACAGGCCAGTAGTGGGCAGAGGGTAGGTCAGACAGACAAGTTAGAATAGCCACAGGCTGTGGATGTTTACATTAAACTCTATAGGATAGCCAATAACAGTATTAATTAGCTAGTAATTACTAACAACAAACATTTACCCAATACCTACTCTATGCCAAATATAATTCTAAAAACTTCCAATGCATTACCAAGATAAATGCTTATAAGACCTGTCTTTTAGAAAACACTTTTATTCTCTTCATTTTCATCAAAGGGTTAAGCAACTTGTAGGTGACATGTACAATAGCCTCTTTTGTGGACACACTGAAAATCTGCAGTGTTAAACTGTCAAAGTCAGATGTCATAGAGGGTCATTGGTTTTTAATGATAAGGTAAATCTCTGCAAATTTTTAAGACTTGGTCATGTCATTGTCTCTGCTCGTGACAGAATTAAGCTTAAGTCCATCGCAGAAAAGGCTCAGAAAATTCTGAAATGTTTGGAATAGAAATAATATGCTTCCAGGTAATCCCTGTGTTAAAGCTGAGACCATGGAGAAAATTAGAAAATAAGGTTGGGAGAGATGGCTCAGTGGTTAAGAACACAGAATGTGCATGCAGAAGACCAGAGATAGTTCCCAGAATCTACATCTAGCATTTCACAATTGTTTATACCTCCAGTTCTAAGGGGGCTGTGACCTCTGAACTCCAGAGGTACCTGCACTCAACTGCATATACTCACACACAAATACACATAATTCAAAAAATTAAAAAAAAACTCAATGTCTATGATGCCACTAAAGCTGTGCTCAGAATAAAAGGCACAGCTGTACATGCGTGCATTGGAATGGGAAGTTACCCAAATCCATGATTTAAGAAAGAAGGGCAAATTCCATCCAGAGAAAGTAGCAATCATGACAAATAAGGCAGAAATTTTTAAAAAAGAAAGAAAGAAATGCATATACAATAAACTCCCCTCCAACCAGTTTGAAAAACTTACTGCAAAGAACACATCCCTAGATAATCTCAGGTTATAAATAGAAACATAAGATATGCTCTTCTCCAAGGCTACACAGAGAAAGCCTGTCTTGGGATTAAAAAAAAAAAAAAGATATGTTGTTCCTCCAGAGTTCTGTGACACTGTTTTGCAAAGGAGCTGTATAAATATTTCATCATCATCTTTGTGATTATTATCACCACCACCACCACCACCATCATCATCATCATCATCACTTGAAGTCTCTGCAAGCTGTTCAAAAGAGGTAGGGAACACTTGTCACACCTTCATCTTCAGACAAGTCTCCTAACTCTGAGACTAAGGTTCTATCCAAGAGGACCCAAAGCCTGAGCCCAAGATCACATGCTTCCTTTGCTTCCTCCTTAGTATAAAATAGTCAATGTCAGGTCCACTCCAACTCTCCTAGGTGTCTAGGAGAGCCGCAGCATCTAAAGCTTACAAGGTCACAGTTATGAAATACCAGCCTTTCCCGTTGACTGTCAACGTCTGCAGGAACTGTCAACTTCTGCAGGAACGTTTTCAGTGTTTGATTACCAAGCAATGCTCTCTCTTCATCTCAACAGGTGATGAGGTGTCCATGGAGATGTCAGTACCACCTCCCCATTTCGATAACTTAAGCATCTACTTGACTGGCCTGAAGTTCAGTCGGCAGTAATGGGTGGAGCCCAGACTTCAACAGTCTTCAAATTCCAGATTCGGTGCTTTTTCTAGCTCTCTGCACATTAGAGGTGCCAAATGTATTGTAAGTTTCCTGAAAAATAAACTTTTCTTCAAAGAGGAGTGCCTGAGCATGATACAGAGTCCACACTTCTCTCTCAGAGGATGAAGACAGGGTCTAATCTGGAGCTCACCTCCCAGCTCTGCCACCAACTGCCTGGGCGACACTGAGCATCCTAATCCTTCTCTTCCCGTTTCCTCACCTGTAAAACCAGGATGACAACAGCATCTGCCTTAGAGGTTTCCTGATTTGTTTCGATATAGAAAAACCAGAAAGCACACACATACCAGTATCTAGCACAGCATTAAAAACGACCCGCACCAGCTGGGCAGGCAGTCTTCCTTCCTCAGTCCTTCACCACCTCCAACTTTACTTTGGTTTTAAACCTCACAAACCCAAAATCTTCTTTAGAGCACAAGCAAAACACTAGCATTAGAACCCAAACACCCCTCTGAATACTCACAGGGTGCCCAGAATTGAGGATTTACAGCTGAGCAAATGATGTCTGCTCCACTACAAATACATTGAGGAAATGGCGACGTGAGGAATTTCAACACAGGATGGAGGCCCTGTGCCTAGTTAAAATAAGTGAAACCAGGGAGGGCAATGCATAGAGCCTCCCTCCCCCATGTTTACATAAGTGGCATTTTAAAATATTTTACTTGAACTCGGTCACATTCATTGACAGAGATTTATTAGGGAAAAATCTAAACCTCCCTTTCCATCAGGCAAGGTGTGGCCAGTACTACTCAATGTGAAATGGAGAACAGGAGAGGTGTGCAGGCTCCGAGGATGACACTGAGGGCTCAGGATGGAACTCCAGGTCTCCTTTCTTGGGACAGTCTCCCGTCTTTCTGTCCCCACCTCCCAGAAAGTCAGCTCTACACTTTTCCGAGATTTGTGAAGGCGATGTTGCCTTTCTTTCGTTGATCTCCCCTCTGCCTTTGCATGGATTGGAACAGGTTCGACCCCAGTCATTCCTGTACTCGGTTCAACAGAGCACACTTTGACTGTGTCTGGGGACCCCAGCCATTGGTACCCTCTCCTGTCTGTGGCCATCCCAGGCTCTATTTCTGTTCCTTTTCTTTTCTGGATTTTGTGGTAGTTTTGTTTTTGAAACAGAGGCTTATGGAGTCCAGACTAGTCTCGAACTTGCTATGTGGTCAGGGCTGGCTTTGAGCTCCTGACTCTACATTTCAAGTGCTAGAACTAGAGGCACATGCAGCCATGCCAAGCTCCACTTTCAGCTCCAAGACATCCACATCAGTGACCTGCCTCTGAGGGGATATTTAAATGCTCTTGCACTCAAAGTAAATGCGAATAACATACTATTGTGAAAAAAAATCTCCAAAGGCACACTATAGAAAATTATTTTATGTTTTGGTGGAGACCAGAGCTGTTCTAAACAGTCATTATAAAATGGATGGCTGTGTGGGATGATGATTATAAAAACTTGCTTCACCACACTATTTTATTCTCTTAAGGGACTTCATAAAATCACGTGATGTAACTGAAGCATATACAGTAGGGTGAATGTTCCATACACTGTGGTAGATAGCATTTATAAGGACTATCAGTGGAGTTAGCGAGTTAAGACTGATGTCTGGCTCTAGGAGAGAACACCAGAATACACTGAGTGACTATCAGCCCCAGGCTGGTGAGGGCAACACCATGATGCCTTATGAAGTAAAACCGTCAACTCTTTTTTAACTTACGTTTTTAATAACTTTATAGATAAGTACTATATTCACACCGTTTCCAACCATCCCTCCCCACCTCCAACTCCTCCCATGCCCCCCTCACTCCCTCTCAAATTCACCTTCTTTAATTATTATTGTTACACAGACACATATGGAGAGAGACAGAGAGAGAGAAAAAAAACTTCCCTGGGTCCAGTTAGTGTCGATTCAAGGTGCTTGTGAAGCACTGGCCTACTTCTCACAAGCATGAGGATGAAGAAAGGAAGCCACTCAATAAGGAATCCTGTTGTTCCAGGAGGACAATATGGATTGTCATCTTGTGGCAGTAAGATGGGGCCTTCTGTCAGAGGCTCCAGCCCATGCAGAGACTGCCTTAGCTGTCACACCACATACAACGCGTTTTCCCTTCAGCCTAAGGGAAGGGGCCTTCACTGGCCAAGCCAGAGATGGCTCTGGGAGAGGATGGGGAACTGAGTTAAGATGCCTGGCCAGAGCATCTATCTGCCCTTCCTAGAAGGCTGGGCCTCCCAATCTGCTTCGTAAAGATGTCCTTGTCTTTGCACATGCCCAGTAACTTCTGAAAGACAGCACTCTTATTTGAGAAGGATCCAAGAGCCAGTGGACAATTTTCTAGCATGCTAGACAGACAGACAAGAATGTGCAGGGCAAATGGATCAGAGTCCTCTGTGTTTTCTTCTGGGGATACCTATTTCTGAGCCCAGGCACTGTTGGTCTGAGAGCCTTTCATCCAGGACTGTTGGGTGAATTGCTCCTCCAGTGTTGGAGAGATGAAGACCTGCATCCCCAGAGTATAGCAGAAAATCAATTCCCTTGGCCAACTACTCCTGGGCATGGGGGCCTACCTTGAAGTGTGTCTCTCCATTGGATAAAACTGACTTCCCTCTCCCAGCAGGTGTCAACTGCAGATATCTTCTTTGTGAGGGATGGGATTTTGCATCCACTTCCCTTTCTCCAAGCTGGGATTTTGTCTGCTTTGAAATCGTGCAGGTCTTGGGTGTGCCGTTGCATTCTCTGTGAGTTCATATGTGCATGGGCCTGTTGCATCTGGAAGGTGCTGTTTCCTGGGAACCATTCACCACCTCTGGCTCTTACAATCCTTCCAGCTCCTCTTCCACTTGTTGTTTTCTTTGGGGAGTGGACTTATTTTGCTTTGATTTTTTTTTTCTTACTGGGTTTTTGATTATTTTGATTTTTGATTTTTGTTTTGTTTTTTGGAGAAAGAGATAGAGATAACGAGACGAGAGAAAGAACATGAATTTGGGTGGGTGAGTAGGAAGGTACGGAAGGTCTGGGAAGAGTTGTGGGAAGGGAACATGATCAAAATATGTTGTATTAAAAAAAATTAAATAACAACAACAAAATAGGGCCATTATAGATATCACTAAGGTTTGTCATCATATTGGGAGAAGGTAGGTCCCCAGTACAGAATAAGTGATGTCCTTATAGAAAGGAGAAATTTGGAAAGAGATACACACAGGCAGAATGCCATATACAGAGAAGTCAGATGTTAGGATGACGTATCTATGAGCCAAGAAATAACAAAGGCTGCCAACAAAACACCAGCCCTCTGTTGCCCCCCAGGATTTTTTTTTTCATTTTTACCTTCAAATAGCATATCCCCAAACGAAATTGACAAGGACTCAGAATGGTTAGTCAGTATTTCTTGACAGCACCAAGGAAAGAAGAAATTTCATTTCATGTTGTAATCACAAGATCTTACTCCATTCCTAAGTCACGTTCTCCTGAAGAAGATCATATCTTACCAAGGCCGCTACCATCCCTCTTCCCTGGCCTCTGTGTCAGATAAAGGACAGGCGCAGATGGAGACCAGAGAGGCCTCTGGAGAGTTTTGGCCTTGCTTGTTTATTCTGGGACACACTTATGCCATCTCAACTGTGGTCAAAGGACTCTGAATCAGAACACAAATAAAGCTGACTGTGGCCAAGGGCCAGGGTAAAGTTCTCTTGTGCAGCTTTCTTGGAGAGCCATTTTGCATAGCCTTTTATATGATAATCACAGCTCCTTCCTATGTATTGAACTTTGCAGCCAGAAGGAAAAATAAATAAATAAGGCTGACTAATGGCTTGTTTCCCCAGAGGCGGCTTTTTATGGGATCATATGTTTTTTCAGCTTCTCCATCACAGTTTCCTGCTTGGACACTAGGAGCCCTTGACATTGGCTACAACTTCATGCATTATGGATAGCAACCCAAACCACCGCCCCTGAGTGGCTGGACTGGAATCCAGCAAGACCACAGCACCATCCCAGGTCACAGCCATAGCAAACCTTGTACCCTTTGATGACTGTCGTACATAGTAGCAGGTCTTTCAACAACTTCCAGGTCAAACATGGCCCTTCTATGGCATGTCGAAGAAAAAACAAGATCAGGTAGACTGATCTTGCAAATAGTCAAGAGCAACTGCAGCAACTAACACACACACACACACACACACACACACACACACCTGATCATAAGTGACTAAGAACAATGAACTTCATTTTTCATCAGTGAAGCAGAAGGTTATGATGAAACCTGCCTCAAGAAGCTGTGATGAGGATAGGAAATAATGAAGATAGGAAGTGATGATGAGGATAGGAAGTGATCAAGGTAGGAAGTGATGAGGATAGGAAGTGATGAGATAGGAAGTGATGAGGACAGGAAGTGATGATGAGGATAGGAAGTGATGAGGATAGGAAGTGATGATGAGGATAGGAAGTGATGAGGATAGGAAGTGATGATGAGGATAGGAAATGACAGTTTATGATACCTGGTCTGTGCTGGGCAAATGATAGGGAATATTATCAGGTGTTCCAATACTCTACCATGAAGTGTTCCTGGCAGATAATCCCACAACAAGGTCAGTGAGAGTGTACTAGAGCCCAGTAGATCTTCCAGTAGGGCTGAGTAAACTAGTAAACAATGGCCAACACAGTCCTCCAGCCTTTCTAGCGCAGCTTTCCCCAGAATGCCTTCTTTTTAGTATCCTTCCACCCCAACCCCCAAAGATCAGGAGGATGGGGCAGAAAGAAACTATTGCTGCTCCTATCTGTTCCCACCTTGGATTGTGTGGTTCAAGGTCAAGGGGTTGATTTAAATGCAGAACCACTTATTTTGGAGTAATTTCTATTTAATTATACTTAGGTCAGTAGATTTATCATGTTAGATTTGGGGAGAAGTCACAAGATGAGTCATGGAAACATTTTTGATAAAATTTGTGGAAACTTGGGACATCTGTGATTTCTTTTCCCTTGCCTCACTGCTTCCCTACTTTCACAGACCCACCCTTCTTGCCTGTCAGCAGGGCCTCTGCAGGGAGTCACTTAAGGGAGTTGCCCTGGGCCTCCCACCCCAGCATCCTCTGCAGCCCAACATTATTTGAGTAGGCCACCAACTGAAGTCTAGAGCTAGTGAACCTCTTCCCTGCAAACTCTCCCCTGTCAGTTCTTTTTCTCTGTCATGGATTACTGCTCTTGATGAACAGGCAACAATTGACAGGGACTCTGTTAGAGTCCCTTCAGGACAACCAGATCACCTGTAGACAGTAGAGGTTAGCAGCTAAAGATTCAAGAAATCTTTAAACACATTGGAAGTGCCGTGGGGAGGAAGTACGGTGCAAGCGTGCGTGGGTAGTGGAGCGAGTGTCTGTCAACATAGCTGTGACTTGAGCTAAACAAGACACCCTGTCTGGTTCCACAGGATCCCAACTCTCTGGGATGCTCATAGCTGTTGCACACAAGGAAAAAGTTTCCATGGTTAAATAATACATTTTTAAAATGCTGTGTTGAATATTTCATTCCTGTCAGACACTGTTCAGTATCAACTACTGCAGAAGTAATAAAATGTGAATAAATTAGATGCCGCAGGACAGAATGAAGTGCCAGTCTGAGTCTGCAGCATTTGTGACAAGAGAAAAGGCCTGAGCTCCCAGCTGCTGGGCCTGTGTGTGGACCAGTACTCTCTCTGGGACCCCAGCCTCAGAAGCACTACAATACATCCTTTGTGCACAGCTGGCCTTGGCCAGTCTACATAGCTGGTCCACATGGCCATGGAGACTGCTTTCTCTCCATCAGGTCAAACTGCCCCACACCGTGGGATTCTACTTTGATAATCAACGTTTAAAGCCAAGGATTTAATTTTTTTTCCAATAGTGCTCTACAGACATCAAAATTCTGCTCATCTGAAACACCTAGATCCTATCAGGAAGCATGTCTTTCCAGGAAGTCACTCAAACGTCAAAGACGGCAGAGCAAGCTAGGATACACAGGATAAATGGTTTCATGAGTAAATAACTGAGGAATCGGTAAATGTCTTCCAAAGACATTAAGATCTGATTTCTGTTGGCCTCAAGAGCGTTTCTCTAATTTTGTTCTAAACGAATCATCCTGGCACATTCTTTTCACTGATCTGACTGATCTGAAAGTCAGCGCCGCCACCATCTGTCCAACCTTCCTAAAAAATAAATACCAAGTTTCCTGCATCACCTGAGTTGGGAAGGGAAACTTCAGGGGAATTTCTCAGACTTTTGATTTATGTAACAATCACCTGTAACAACACAATGATCACCTCCCGTTTTGAGGGGGTCACAGATGCTGAACCCCCAACAAAGTTTTGACCAAAGCTTTGCAAGGTTTTAGTCTTTGGGCATACTGCAGTGATGAAAGGGCTTTCTGAGTCACAGCTACCATCTAAAATCCAGGAAAAGTTATAAGCATGCAGTGTTTGCTTAATTTCCTCATGTCAGATTTGGCACAGAAATCTTAGAAGCCTGATTTTTTGGATATAGTTACAGTGAACAGAATGAGAGCAGGAATAACCAGAAACCACAGCATATAGGTACTTGACATATGAGCTTCATTCACATCAACCACAGCCTGGAAGGTATGTGGTTGTTACTGCTATTTTGCATATGAGAAGACTGAAGCTCATAATGCTAGGCTACATGCCAATACCTAACACTGATACCTACCATTCTCTCTGTGTGTGCCTCTCTGTCTCTGTCTCTGTCTTTGTCTGTCTGTCTCTGTCTCTGTCTCTCTGTCTCTGTCTGTCTGTCTGTCTGTCTGTCTGTCTCTCTCTCTCTCTCTCTCTCTCTCACACACACACACACACACACACACACACACACACACACACACACTATCCTGAGGGGGAAAATCCTTAGTTTAGCCCTATCAAATGGCCCAAACATTTGTCACACTTTTTGTGAGTGGCTGTGTTCTGAGTGATACCATTTTGGATGGTGATGGCTAACATGTATACACTTTGTTAAATGAAAAATTTCTCATCCAGAGTCTTCTTACATTCAGGTCCAAATTTCCCATATAGCACGGTTATTAACCAATCATTATATGGGATATGTCCCCTTCTCGGGAGGCAGTTTTACCTCCTTCATGAATGGTCAGGTTTTTGTTTGGGTTTGACTGTTTGCTTGTTTCTTGTTTTTTGTTTTGTTAGAAGAAACGGCTCCTAATGTGTCTAGGCAGCATCTCCCAGCAGAGGATAAGAACGTTCTTTGACTCACTTGTGAGCTTTAGTGATTCTTCAGGGAACTTCCTCCATGGGAGGCACGTGACGCTGGGAATGAGGAGTTGGGGCAGGCACAGTCAGGTGTTGACAGAGGATGTATCCAAACTCAGGCAAGGAAGTTAGAGAGTCCCGTGAAGACTGCAAAGCAGTGTAGAATTCGGGGTGAGGGAGTTCCCAGTGAGGAAGCATCAGAGAGGATCTCAGAGAGGTGGCATGTCACATGGGTTCGCACAGCTAGGCGAGAGGGATTTGCTCAAGGATGAGGGGAAATGGAAGGCTTTTCAGGAGGATGACATATGGACGAGGAAGTGAGGCCATGGGCAGGACTAGGGTAGCGTGGTTTGTTCTAATGGAACAGAAAACACACAAGGGACAATGAGAAAGAAAACTGGAAATGAAGCCATGGGCAGACCAGGAAGAATCTGCAACCCTCCCGAACAGCCACACCCATCACTATTTGTACTCTGTATGTGATCCCAGAAGAGCTTAAGGCCTATCAAGAAATGCAAATTTCCCCTCTACAGCTATCAGCTAGAATGTAACCCTGGCACAGGGCCCACCTTAAACAGCACCTGGGACACATTAAAGCCGCCATAAACATTTGTTGGATTGAGCTTGGAGGACATCATGGAAAGATTCCCAAAGGTAGAAGTTTGGGGTGGAGGGGGAATGAGTGACAGAGTTTCCTTTAAGATCTAACATTCAAA
>CABHPQ010000313.1:0-14741 GCA_902168405.1 Peromyscus aztecus
TCTTCTGGGCATAACATAACTATTATGATCATGAACATAAAACAGCTTGGTTACTTTCTATAACAGTAATTTTACTGTTACAATAATGTTGTCAACAATCAGTCATAGATGGTTAAGGGCTCAAAAGACCCTACTACCCCAATGCTGAACTATTGGATACTGACAGATTCTGGGAGATGCAGACTCATTGTCCTTAGTTGTCCCCCCATTTTTGGTGATCTCACCATGCCCCCTCGGAGAGTTCTAAACCCTTTGTTACAGAGAGGGCTCTGATGAACAAACTGACTTACAGACAGGAGGGATAGTTGAGAAGGGTAGAAGAGAGATAAAGAAAGTGAAGGCAAGAATAATTAGAATGCGTCCTATAAATGCCTGAAAGTATCAAAGACCAAATTTGATTAAAAAATATTAATGAGATATTTCAGAGATAGTTCAACAGTTAAGAGCACTGGATTCTCTTTTAGAGGACCTGATGGAGGTGATATATTTTATGAAATTACCTCTTACATTACAGGAGACTGGACCTATTGCTCACCTTCACAGCTAGAGTTAATAGTATATGCTGAGGTCACTTAAGACCAAAAACCTGCTGTGTATTCAACCATTTACTCTGAATTTAAGAGAAAAATCAACAACCTATCTTGCTTACTAGATTTCAAAAAAATTAGCATTGGTTCCAAACCAACACTAATGCATAACTTTAATCTTAAATTAGATACTCTTTCATTAAATTAGATATCCTAATTGAAAGTAATATATGAAGGGATGTGTGTTTCATTGTAACGCTTTGGTGCAGGCAGCAGACAAGGTAAAAGTGATCTTATACAACAAATACCCAATATAACTGCTCAACACGTGATAAAGTAATCACTTGATAAGCACACATTTGATGGCGTGAATGCTATGGGGTCAGTTCAAGTAAGTAACTTAATCCCTTATAAAACTCTGTTAAAATCTCTCTAGATTATCCCTCATTCTTTCACCAATGTGGGGCTTTCTGTGCTATTCGATACATACAGAGCTAAGCCCTTTGGTGGGGACTGTGACTCTGTTACCATGAAGTAACAACAACAAAGTGACAAACAACAGAAAGACTACAGACAAGTCAGAAGCCATGAATGACAGACAGGAAGAAGGACCTAATCTTCTTTCTTTATTTTTTAAATGATTGTATTCTCATGATAGAGCAAAAGGCAGGATGTGAAGTTGGGTGGGTTGGAGGAATGGGGGAGCTGGGAGGAATTTGGAGAGAGGAAACTGCAACAGAATATAATGTATGGGGAAATCTACTTTAAATTTAAAACAACAGAAACAAACAAAAAAGTAAAAGTGAATATAATAATTCAGATAAACTAGTATCTATATTATCAAAAAAGTCACAAACCTCAATTCTTAATGTAGTTTCCCTCACCAGTATATACCCTACAAGGATTTGTGTTATTCTCTGCCATTTAATATGGAATTCACAGATATTCAAGAATCCTTTCCATGTTTTCTGTTAATCTGTCCACACCACAGCCCTCTGATTACAGGCCCTATCCACTCACTAACCCCACATTTACTGTGAGAATTCAAATTTTTATTATTTTTAGTTCACTTTCAATAATATATACATTATTTTTGGAAGGTTTCATATGTTTGTACAATGTATATATTTTATTAAGAAAATTTTTATTCATTTTACATACCAAACACTGATCCCCCTCTTCCCTCCTCCTGCTCCTCCAGCCTCCCTCTCCAACCCAACCCCCATTCCCTCCTATGAGAAGATAAGGTCTCCCATGGGGAGTCAGCAGAGTCTGGTACATTCACTAGAGGCCTCCTGTCTCAAGGCTGTGTGGGTTGTCCTACTGTAGGTAGTGGACTCTGAAAAAGCCAGCTCATGCACCAGGGGCTGATCTTACTGCCAGGGGGCTCCTTAAGCAAATCAAATTGCACAACTGTGTCACTTATGCAGAGGGCCTAGTCCAGTCCCATGGAGGCTCCACAGCTGTTGGTCTAAATTTCATGAGTTCCCATTAGTTTGGTTTGATTGTCTTTGTAGGTTTCTCCATCATGATCTCGATGACCCTTGCTCATAAAATCCCTCTTCTTTCTCTTCTACTGGACTCCTGGAACTCAGCCTGGTGTTTGGCTGTGGATCTCTGCATCTGCTTCCATCAGTTACTGGAGAAAGGCTCTATGATGACAGTGAGGGTATTCACCAATCTTATTACTGTGGTAAGCCAGCTCAGGAACACTCTCCACTATTGCCAGTAGTCTGAGCTGTGGTCATCCTTGTGGATTTCTGGGAACTTCCCTAACAGCTGGTTTCTCCCTATCCTCGTGATGTCTCCCTCTATCATGCTAACTCTTTCATTGTTCTCCCACTCTGTCCCTGTTCAAGTCTGACGACTCCATTCCCTTATGTTCTCATCCCCCATCCACTATCCTCCATTGTCCCTCTTTACCTCCAGTTTCCTCATGGAGATGTCACCTATTTATTTTACATACCAACCATAGTTCCACTCCCCTTTCTTCTCCCATTTGCTCCCCCATCTCCATTCCATTCCCCCAACCACTCCTCAGAAAGGTTAAGGCCTCATATGGAAGTCAACAAAGCATGTCATATCTAGTTGAGGCAGAACCAAGATTCTCCTCCCTGCATCAAGGCTGGGCAAGGTGTTTCACCATAGAGAATAGGTTCCAAAAAATCAGCTCATACACCAGGGATACATCCTGGTCCCACTGCTAGGGGACCCACAAAGAGACTAAGCTTCACAACTGTCACCCATATGCAGAGGGCCTAGGTCAGTCCCATGCAGGTTCCCTAGCTGTCAGTCTAGAGTCCATGAGCTCAGATGATAACAATGAGATGCCCATAATGTTTGTGTGAGTATGGGGAACGCTTTGAGATGTCTACATACTTGTAAGAAATTCCCATGTTTTTTTTTTTTTGAAGATCCTACCAGTATTGACTTTGCAGTTGCCATTTCGTAGATGTCCATACATTGTGAGGAGGAGAAAAATTAATCATGTGGCAAATCTCAGGGACCAACATAGGCACTTGGCTATGAGGCACTATGAGCACAGAGTTGTGTGGTATAATGCCTTGGGTTGTTTTTGGAGGAGGCTAAGGTTTTCTTAGACATATTTCTATGGCAGAGTGATGGAGAGAATCTTCCTTTTGAGAGTCTTGTATTTTCACTTGCGTTTACATTGGCATATCACCTCTTGTCCTGCTTGGGGGAAAGCATGGTTCCAAGAGCATGCAGCTCAAGTCATGCAGACAGAATCATTGTACATAGAAGCTTGGCAGGTGTGGTGAGCTTGTGCACTGGGATTCCTCACTTCCCATTTATCTTTTGATCATCCTTGGGCACTATTTTTGTTGTTGTTTGTTTATAACCATCATGTTAAATGCTTTTATACCATTTCAGAATTTTGTATATGAGTACAGTGTTTTTTGATAAAATTTGATTATTTGATTAAATTGACTCATCTGAAAATTTTTTTAACTGATATGTAATTAAGGATATTCTGAAACATAACAATGGTTTTAGAAAAAAACTCATCAACTTCCAGCATGTGTGGAGAATCATGGGACATATTGTTCCTTCTCTGGACACTCATCATAGGGGCTATAACGTGGTTAGTTATCTGTGTATCAGATGCTGTGTTTTAAACAAAATCATATAAGTATTCATTCTGTACTTTTCACTTTAGTTTTTTTTTTATGAAAACACACGGAAAACAAATAGAAATATTATTCTGGGAAATTCAGGGGAATAGAGCAAATAGACTGACTAATATTACAATGGGGTGCTTATTAGATTAGATTACATGATACTGGCTACATATTTCCAAAATGTCTGTCTCCACGTTGGGGAAACTGAGAATGTAGTAGCTGTTCAGTTCACGAGGCTGAATGTCTCAGCAGTTACAAGCTGGTACTGAAGGCCTGGGAGACTTCTATAAAATTGCTGATCATCAGGAAGAAGGGAAGTTTTAATGCAGTAAAAAGGTAAGAGGAAGGGGAGGAGAAGAGAGATCAGAGGAACGGAGCCATGTAGAAAGGGGAAGGAGGGATACAGGAGGAGGAAGAAACAGAAACAGAAGAATGTGTGTACTCACCAGCAAGGACTGAAGGTGGACCAACAAAATCAGCACTGCTTTTCCATCTGATATCCTTATGCCTGAGCAACTCCATGAGTTGCTGAAAATTCTGCAAGAAGGTTTTTCCCATCAATTAATTCTTCCTTAAAGTACACTTGCAGAATTGCCCAAAGGAGTCTCCAATTAACTTGGACATAAATAGTATTCATCATGGCAACACAGAGGAAAATACCAATGGAGAGTAAGACTGGTGAGATTTCATGAGAAACTAAAGCCTGACAATCTGATAAAGATATTGACTATTCATGAGTTTAGTGATCAGAAAAACAGATGCTTGACTCAAATCCAAGACAATGGTTCAAATCTTTTCATTTTAAGTACCATGGAATATACCTTTCCCAGGCTCGACTCTTGGTCTGTTGGATATGGACTCTGGTTAGGAATGGAGTGGTTATAGTCAGTAATAGCCATTACCACAGTTTTCAAAGGTCCACTGTGTACAGAAAAAAGCAAGAAGTTGTAGGCCTTAGGTAGAACAGCCTTGCTGAGGATACAGAACTTATGAGTTGTTGAAGATTCCACTGAAGGACTCTGGGGTGGGAGTGCAAGCCTTAGACTTCTTAATAGGAAAAATTAAGGTTTTACTCTATTAGCATTTATCCATTATAGTGAGACCAGGTGCTCAGTGAAGCTGACAGAGAAGGTTTGCCTACAAGCCCTACAGGGAGCTTTTGTGTGTGTGCAGGATGGCTTCCAACAACTGATGAAAACTGACAAATGAGCAGGATGTTGCTAGAACATTTGAATCCAGGACATGGTGATGACAGTTTCAATCCACAATTCATAAAAGTCACAGCTTTCTCAGTGCACAGCTTTTATTCAATGTAGAATACTAGCTGTAGGCACCACATGAAAGAGTCACATGAGAGTCACGTTTTAACCCACATCTAACCAGGCACCAAATCACCCTCCAATATCTGCACTGAAAGTTATAAGAACTATTGGAATCATGGTATACAATTTTTGCAATTCTATCCTTCTATATAGTGGCATTGTATTTCTTATAGCCAGCAATCTTCCCTTTGCCAAACTCTGCATTGACAACAGTGCATCACACAATTGAAATCTGTAATAAGAAAGTGTCTGTTACATGCTTTTATTTCAAGAATTAAAAGAGGAAATGGCATGAAATCTATGTTGATGATGGATATATTAGCTCGATTGTGACTATGAATTCATTATGCAGATATATAAAATCATGAAATTGCAAATAACACATACAGTTCTATTTAGTAATGTTGCATCTAAGATCAAGAAAAGCATTTGTTATTTTTCCTATTTTGTCATTCGATGTGTCCATTTGTTTTATTTGAATCATATCATTCAAGTGTATATTTTAGTGTATGTGTGAAACATTTTATTGAACTTGAACACTATTTCTAGAACAAAAACTTTACAAAAATTTAAATAATATTGTACTGACATCCTCCGTTTCCCTCCCTCTAACCATTTCTGTATTTCTATTTAATCTCTCTCTCTCTCTCTCTCTCTCTCTCTCTCTCTCTCATAGCCTCTTTTTCTTTAATTCATATATATATGAATATATGTATATATACACAACCAACTGAGTCAATTTAGTGTTGCTTGTACATGAGTTCAAGGCTCACCATTTGGTATTGAATGAGAAACTATAGCCTGTAGCTACAGAAGATTGATTTTTCATCTCTTAGTATTCCTTCATTTACTGTTGTTCTTTGTGTAGAAGTTGGACCCTGTGAGATTTCCTCCTTCCAAATTAGCATGTCTACTAGTGATGTTCTTGTTTGGGTCTTTTTAGACAGCCATTTTGTTGAAATATGGGTGTAACTTCCCTGTCATGTCAAGGAGGCACAATCTAACAGATTTCCAGTTCTTGTAGTTCTGACAATCTTTCTTCCTCCTCTTCTGTAATGTTCCCTCAGTCTGGGGTGTAGGAGTTGCATTGCAGATGTATAAATTGGGTCTGGGAACCCCAATCACTTGTTCTCTGCAGTTTAACCAGTTGTAGATTTCTGTGACAGTCTTTTTTTCCTGTAAAGAGAAGCTTCTGTAATCAGGGATGAGAATTACATTTACCTGTTAATTTGTACATTATTTAAAACTAAATATAAATCAACAAAATATAGTATTACATTGTTTATGCAACTTAGTAGGTTCATAGTGAATATCATTTCCTGTAGTTGTAATACAATTACTAGCTTGTAGGGTAGTAATCTATTTGTCTTACAAATTACAGAATTAATCTCTCTGCATTGGGCAACCAATAAATGGGATCATGCCTGAAAAAGACTGATTATTTTTCTTCTAGTGGGCAATGGTTGCCTGTAGTTCTCTGTCTAAACATGGGACCCATAAAAATTTATCCCTTCCATGTTAATATATTCACTGATACTGCATTCCTCAGGTCTTATTTATTTCTGTGAATAATAAATAAGCCATTTATTCAGCCATTTCTAGGAGAAACTGTTTCACTGAATATTTACTTCTTCATATTTTGGCTCTTACAATGTTTTTGTATCCTCTTCTGAAATGTTCCCTGTGTTCTAGATGTCATATTTATGATATAGATGTATCGAGATGTTGAGACTAGGCTCCTTGTGAACTGTGAAGGAGACTCATTGTATTCAATTGTTCACCCATCAGTGAGCCCACAAGGTGCCTACAGTTCCATTCACTTGGTCATCTAGACAACTTTGGTTAAAATCAGTGAGAAAAAACAAAACAAAAGGAACAGATGAGAGAATGGATGTGTAGGTATGATATGAGAGTTGCTATGGATAGTAGGGAGATAAGAGAGGGCAGGATCGGGACAATCAGATTGTGGTGTATACATATACGACGTTGTCAAAGAACACATGCATTTAAGAACAAAGTCAGTAACTTAGAAGAAGGTTGAATTTGCTCTGGAAAAAGAAGTTTTCTGAACGGATCTAACTTCTTTGTTTCAGTCAAGGTTTTGAAAAGTAACTTCATCCTTTCCCAGCTTCACTTTGAAGTCCATGTGATAATGTTTAGTAGACAGAGCTATAAGAAAGTAGATTTGTTCTGAAATGATGTTCCCTAGAGAAGAAATCTCTGTTTTCATATGAATATCAGTACTAACTGATGCCTTATCTAAAACAAACACAAAATGTAAATGTTGCCAAGCTGCTGACATGCTCCTGTGTTGCTAATAGAGTTCATTAAACTCCAGACCAATAAAGAAAATTCTTGCATCTAGACTGACCTCTTTTTCTTAGAAACAGTGGTTTCTATAAATTTTCAATGTGTTTAACTGCAGATGTGGTTTATTATCACATACTGATATCACATCTCCCAAATCTAATTCTAGTTTATTGTGGAGTTTTAAATCCTATGACAAGAGTGTGAGCATCTGTTGAGGAAAGTTTCAGAGGTACAATTTCAACTTAGATCAATTGAACCTTCATACCCTCTAACTCATGATCTTCTAGCCAGGGTTACAACCTGGCACCCATGAAAAGTGTGTTACAAATCCTACTATTCTTATCCCCACCACTCCTTGGGTAGCCAAGAACCTGAGACAAGATAGGCTATGGATCTATACTACTGATTTTTCTAAAGGAATGTAGCAATTAAATGTCTCCCAGATCAATGTCTTGCTCAGCCATTATCAGAGAAGCTTCCTCCTTCAGGAGATGGGAGCTAAAACAAATACACAACTGGACAATGTGCATAGAGAGACCTTGAAACAATGAATTCTTGATGGTATGTTTGCATCAAATCCCTAACCCCTGGGATCAGGCAATTCTGAGGGATCGGTGTTAGAAAGATTATAAGAGCCAAAGAAGATGGATGAGACCAAGAAAACAATGTCTTTCAGTCATAACAGATTGGTGCAAATATGGTCTCACAGAAACTGTGTCAGCATGCACAGGATCAGCAAAGTGTAAGCCAGATAGTGTCCCAGTGTGGAGAGGCAATATGGACACAAGACCCCATCCCTAACCCAAGAACCATCTCCAATTAATAAACACTTTCAAAAGAAAAATTAGTTTTTTTTTCCAATAGTGTTGCATTGGTATACAAACTTCACTTAAGGGAAGGTCTTCTGACCAGCAGTAGATGGCCAACATAAAATGAACTCAATGGCATTTGGGAGGATTTTTACTTATCTGGATGTTATTTTTATGGTGCAGTTCTTTTGTTTATATATTATGATTTCATGTTTTATGTTTTATGGGATTTTTATATATGCAAATGTTAGTGTCTTTATATCTGTACTGGATGGTTTTGTGTGTCAACTTGATGCAAGCTATAGAGTGATCAGAGGAAGGAGCCACAGCTGAGGAAATGCCTCCTTGAAATCCAACTGTAAGGCATTTTCTCATTTAGTGATCAATGGGGGAGGGCCCAGCACATGGTGTGTGGTGCCAACTCTAGGTTGCTGGTCCTGGGTTCTATAAGGTGGGCTGAGCTAGTCAGGGGAAGCAAGCCAGTAAACATCTCCCCTCCATGGCCTCTGAATCAACTCCTGCTTTTGGGACCCTGCCCTGTTTTGAGTTCCTGTCCTGACTTCTTTCAATGATGAACAGCAATGCTGAAGTGTAATCCTAATAAACTCTTTCCTCCTCAACTTGCTCTTTGGTCATGGTGTTTTGTCACAGCAATAGAAATCCTAAAACAGTGTCTATAAGTGTTTCTTCTACTTTTTCATTGGTCCTGTTTTTCTATTTGCTTTACATTATTCTGGTTTACCTGTGTTTATTTTACATTTATTTATTATAAATTATATATATTGCATTATTATTTGTTTTCTAATGAGAAAGAAAAGAAACAGGATATAGATTTGAGTAGTTAGGCTGATGCAGAGGATATGGGAGGAGTTGATGTGGAAGAAACTTTAATTAAAGTTTCTGTAATGTATAAGGAAATGTATAAGGAAACTGTAATGTATAAGGAAACTGTATGTATAAGGAAACTGTAATGTATAAGGAAAAACTATTTTCAATTTTAAAACAGGAAAAAGAACCAAAAAGGGTAAAAGAATATATGATAATTTAAATAAACTATTATCTGTATTATCAAAGCAAAATCATAAGCCTCAGCTCTTGATGTGGGCCTCCTCAGCAGATAACAACGTGTATAGAAAGATTTGCAGAAAGCTATGCCCTTTATCAGCGAAATCACAGGGATTTAAGGAATCTGCCCATGTTCCCTGTGCATCTGTCTACAACAAAGGCATCTGATGAAAACAACTTTCCACTTATTGATCTCACATCCCCTGTGAGCATCCAGAGTTTTAGCAATCATGAATAAAGCATATTTCCTAGGTAAGTGGATCCTCATGTGTTTACATCAAGGTCATCTCAGACTGCATGGAGTATGAAGAGGGAGCCTGGGAAAAATGGAAGAAGACACTAGCCCAAACTAACAAAGGGCCTGAAAGTCCACAATAGAGATCTCAATCAGGAATCCATATCAAGTTCAACACAGAATACTTTAACCGCATGCTCAGAATCATGTTTATTCAAGCTAAAGATGGTTCTGCTTAAGCATACACTCAGAGTCAGAAATCTTGTGTAGCAAACCTTAGTTCATTAATGCCAAGTGGTTGTCTTGATAAAATAATTCTATGAAAATTATTTTAATGGAAATTGGAATGTTGGGGGAGATATAATGAGATATAATATTAGTATCATCATTAGAAAAATTTAATTCATCATTTTCATTCCTTAGCTGAGAATCTCAGAGATATATAATTTGAACACTCCACTTTACTGGAATGTAGCTTCTCCCGTGGCGTCTTAACCATGAGGAAAGACCTTCAGAGAGAGTTTGCAATGAGGCATCAATATTCCAAAGTGAAATTTAGGAAATTAGCAAGAGAATGCATAGACCAGCTGTGATGGCTTATCTTAGAAAAAATTAGAATGGGTCTCAAATCAAGTAAGGGAAAAGCAGCTAGACACATCTATGATGGATATTCTTGATGAGGTTTATTTAAAGATTAATTTATTTCATATTATATGTACTGTTGTTTTGCTTCCATGTATGTCTGCACTATATACATGACTTTTGTTGAGCTCAGAAGTGGGCATCCGATCCTTTGGAACAGTTGTTATGGATGGTTGTGAGACATCATGTGGGTTCTGGAACCTGAAACTGTGTCCTCTGGAAGAGTAGCCAGTTCTCTTAAGTGTTTGAGCAAATATCCAGCCCTTGATTAGGCTTTTGAAATGTGAGGATATACCGGAACTGTGAGTAACAACTTTACCAACTGCTGCATAAGGGGAGGAGTAGTTAAGAGGAAAACAGAATCAGTGAATGTGGTTGAAGAATTTCCAAGGACAACACATCTGATTTAAGGTCAGACAATTCTCCAAACCCATCATTTGGCTTTGGCTGGCACTGGGAAACCCTGAGGGGAATCCAAGACCATTTGGTGTCAGGGAATTCTGGAGGTCACTGTTATCCACTCCTAAGAGAGAAAATTCAAGGGGTTGGCCAAGACCAGCTGAACAGCATCTTAGGACCAAAATTGACTTTTTGATACTTTTCATGAGAGATAATTATGTAGGTCTATATCATTATTTCTATCATGGAAGTAATGTCTTCTCAGAGAGCAATGATACCTTTAGCTCATGATGATAGAGAAAAAGACACTCAGTGGTTCGATCACCAACCCTGTCCTTAAGAGTGAAAGTATTTCAGGAGACCTCAACACAGTCCAGCCCTGGATGCTGCTACCTGCTTCTAGAAATCAGGTACTCTGTGCCTGTCAGACTTATCCAGTCAATTGGTGACCTGCATGGGTAAAGTAGCCATAGAGTCCAGGTCCAAAGATACACCAGAGTTCATAGAATAAATTACAGCATAGCAAAATCTATGACCTTTTTATCTGAGAGTATTTGTAGAGCATCAACCTTTTTCTGAGGCTCTTTAAAAATAAGTTTCTATCTATTGGAAGGAGAAAGGACTGTACATGTTTTGTGGGTCATTTTCTTTTTATCTTCCTCAGCACTGATTCTACAGCTTCTTTTCAGCTCATTTTTCCTAGCTTCTCTGCTCTGCATGGCTAAATATATCCTTCTAGCAGGAGATTTTTGCAATACTATGAAAAGTTGTGAAACCCTCTCAAGATGAAATGTGCGTTCCTTGAGAGATGATAAGGAGCAAAGCCAATTGCCATGGCAACACATAGGCAGGGACAAGGTGCTTGGCACTTCCATGGCCAGTAGAATCTACAAGAAGCAGGACATAAAACTATTTCTCTCTGAACCTGGTTAATTGATTAGTTGTTATTTGGGACCTAAATAATAAATAGCTAGCTAATTGAAGCTTGAGTTTTATATCATAAACTGAGGTTAGAAATTTCATACAAAATATTAATTGCTAAAGGGTCAGTGTGGTGATATAGTGTGTCCCCCAATATATTGTGTACCATAATAAAGTTTATATAGAGATCAGAGGAAAAAGCCAGCCACTATATTAAACATAGAAGTCAGGCAGTAGTAGCATATGCCTTTAATCCAAGCATTTAGGAGGTGGAGATCCATCCAGTTCTCTGTGAGTTCAAAGCCACATTGGGAGCAAAGCCAAGTGTGGTGGTACACACCTTTAATCCCAGCACTAACTATATAGGTCTGGAGGTCTGTACAGATAGACAAGAGAAGTGATGTAGCTGGGCAGAGAAAGGAAGTAAGATGGCAGAACAGAACGGCATATAGGCATGGGTATACAGGAACGTCTCTTTGGAGGCTGAGGGTTGGTAAGGTGAGGTTGGCTGTGGCTTGTCCTATTCCTCTGATCTCTCAGTTTTAACCCCAATATTTGGCTCCAGGCTTTTTATTAATATGTCCGCTTAGCAATTCATCTTACAGGTCAGAGCTGCTGAATTCTATGAATCCATTACCAGCTTATAGCTGGAGAAGATCAGGGCAATTAAGTCTCTGAAGGTCTTTGAATCACCAACGCCAGACACTTTTGTAATTTTGTCCTTGAATCTAATCTGTGAAAGTCCCACTTGGGATCTAACCACCGAAATATTCTGTCTATCCTTGTTTGTCCGGTCAGCTTAGCTAATTATAGACAGGAGGCTCCTAAGTTTCTCAACATAATGTGGAACAATTTCAAAATGATGAGAGCTTGTTTTATATACCAGAATAACACAGTGTAAGGAGAAATTATCCCCCTGACCATCCACAAATATATGTGCCCATAAGAACAAGATGTAATCATGAGATTACATATACACATTTCATGAAAATGTATGGTAATGGGGAAATACCAGTTGTTTGCACATGTGAAACTACAGACAGTGATCCTGACCCATAATCCCAACAGGACTGTCTAGGAATTCATCACTAGTGACCATAAAGAAGGATTTATCCTAGCAACTGGAGAGACTGGCATTCAACTGTCTTTCTGATGTTAGTTATGACAGATTAACTCTGTCCAAAGATGGAGAAACATGCCTCTTCATGTTCCCTGGCCAAATTCTCTAGATTGGAATTTCTCAGGATGACTTCTTCCTGGAATCTGTGAGTAACTCAGGGGAGAAAGTAAAAATCCCATGCTACACACAGTACTGTGGACTTAGAGCTGCTGAACAATTTGGGGGCCTGTGAGAAATCCCCTGAGGTGTTTCACACTGGTGCCTTTGCCACATCTTATGCATAATCCAAAAGTTTGGGGTCTCCTGTTTGGGTTATTTCTAGAAGAAGTATTGCTTCTAGGAGCACTCTGTGCACAGTTACTTCTCATATGACCACAGTTAAAACATTTGTTACATTGATGACTCTTTCCACCTTTGGAAGTTGCCTCTTCTATCCAAGCATCTTTACCATCTTTAAAAGACTCAATACTGTTTATATGTTGAATCCATTTTTCCAATGCTGCTGACCTGATTTTTCAAGATGTAAGTATTCTTTTGCATTCTGTATTACCATTATCAAAAGCCAAAGATTGAGTTAATACTTGTCTTAATTGTGGGCCTGTCCTTGTCTTGTTACAGCTATGGTCAACCTTTGTAAAAAAGAAAAAAGAAACAGTAAATGGTTCTTTTGACCCTTGGAAAACCTTTGTATATAGCTCAGTTGCTTTCCCTGGTTCTGGAATTTTTTTCCCAAACACTTAAAGCTGTTGTATGGCATAGGGATAGTGTATGCTCATCAAAGGTTCTTTGTACATTTATATCAGTGAAACAGCCCTCACCAAGAATTTGATCTTGGGAGATCTCAAAACCTCTAATTTTACCTTGCTGTTCAAAGATTTTAGCTTCTTCTCTCAACTGGCTTTTCCATTGTAACTGCTGGCTATATTCTAACATAGCTGAGGTTAACTGATTCCAGTCATCTGGTATAATTTTATTTCTAGAAGACCACGTATTTAACAACTGTTTTACATATGTTGAGTTTATGCCATAGGTGACTACCACTTCTTTAATATCTTTTAAATCTCTCCTATGAATAGGTTGCCAGATATATTCTGTATATTCTTCAGGATGTGTATAATCAGCTGGCTTCTCATGGATGGTGACAGGATAAGCCATTTTACAAGAGCCACCTGGTGATGTTATTACTTGTATGGTTCTGCTCTTCTGCTCATTAGTTCTGTTTTCATCCTCACTGAGAGACTCCTCCAGATCTTGAAATCAATTAACTACCACTTTCTGTAGTGTTTGAACCTCCTCTGTGGTAAAGGATTCTAGAGATGTCATGGAATCATACAATTTTTTATGTTCAGCAGAAACACATGATTCCACAGACTTTATTCTATCAATTAGTGATGATACTTTCTTCCTTAGAAATTATCTGAATGGCATTAAGACTGCTTTGAAGAGTTATTGTTTTATCCATTAAATATTCATATTTATTATCAATAGAATTAAATCTGGTTGTTCAGTTATTATTAAGGGACTGAAGTTCTTATGGTAAAATAGCAGATTCCTGAGAAAGAATCCTACTGTTTAACAGTATCAGTATCTGTAACAGTTCCATTAATGTCTCATATTTGTTGTTATTATTAAGCCAATTTTCAGTGGTATGTGATGAATCACTATGCTAAATGCTAGTATGGTGAACGTTATATACACCCCAGGAGGGTCATATATGTCCTATAATATTTTATTTATAGTGCAAAAAAGCTTTTAAATTTATGAGTGGTGAAATTATCTGCCATTTTTTGAGAAATATTCAAAATTTGTAAAAAAAATTATTAAATTGTTTATTTATTAATCATTTAAAGTGTAAAATTCTCAAGTCATTTACCTCAGATAATATCCTTGAAAGATTGTTCTACATGCCCAGATGTTCCAGGTGTAAATAATCAGGTAAGGCAAATGGCTGGTTCATTTGATTTTTGGATGTAGTATTGTTGCTTGACCAATAGGTGTCGCAGGTGTAGCACCAAAGCAGGTGTGTTGCAAGCTGACTCGGGCTCCTTGAATGGGCTTCTGGGATAGAAGGACTCACCCAGACAAACCTCTGAGCACTAGATAGGGTTGCTGGGGCAACGACAGATTATATCCAACCATGAGCTAGAAGCACTCAGGCACAGTCACATGCCTGGCAGGACCCGCCTGTTTGCCTGGTGCCATATGGCTGGCACTGAGAATGTGCTGCACACAAGATGACAGCCGCAGTTGT
>CABHPQ010000314.1:0-28548 GCA_902168405.1 Peromyscus aztecus
TACTCTTTTTTCAATTTTCAACTGGATGTCTGCTCATTACAATAGAGTAAATGACACAATTGTTTCTTTTGCTCTAAAGCACAATGGAGCAAGTGTTTTCTCAAGACTTGTTATGTGAGGTTTGATCTACATGTATTTTACACAAAATACAACAGTAAGAACGACATACTATGATACTTATGGACCTGTCCTTTTTATAGTCAGTTGCTATATTTGGAGTTAGTATGACAAGTAGAGAGTATGAACTTTGAAGGCAGGCAATCCTGGCTTCTGGTCTTGGTGTTGTCACTTCTTGAATGACCTTGGGTGAATTCTACTATCTGTCTACAATCTGTTTCCTCTCCTATCAAAGGACATTGCAGTTTAGAAGATAGTTGTGAAATACTGGAGGTAATGTATTGAAACATACAGTGAACAATACTTAACAGAATGAAAGGTTTAGCTACTCACAACGGATTGAATGTTAGTGTCCCCCAAACCTCAATCACTCCCAGAATCCCCCACCCTGCCCTGCTCTCTCTCTCTTCCCTTTATACAAACAACTTCAACTTCAGAGAAATTAACTTACTTGGAGATTGAAAAGGGGAGCAGAATGCACTTTGCCCATGCTGACAAACCAGAGGTGGGCCAGCTGAATGGCTCTGGGTTTGGTATCCCACCAACGTTCCTGTACAGCTAGTGTTGGAGTAACATTCTCCAGGTAAATATTCTTGCTTTGGTGTCTATAGACTATGAAGCTGTTAAACCAGATCTCACATGCTAGCAAGTACCAGGTAACAGAACCAGAACATAAAATTCAGAAGGAACCTCAAGATTCCCCATGATAAATAGATTTAAAAAAAACCCACCAACTCTTGTTAAAGGGTGAGCAAATCACCAGGAAGTGAAATAAAACTAACATGGAGCCCAGGTCTCTACAACTCCAGGGAAAATTCTCTCTCAATCCACTATGAGTTCAAAAGCATAAAAACTCTGCCTCCTGTTGAGATTTGAATAAGATAAAAAACATCTGTATGAAAATCCTGTCCTTTGATAGCTGCAGTCTGTGATTTCCCTGGATGAAGATCATTTCTCTCTCCCCATCTTCCCAGTCCAGTGATTCTAACTTCTTCTTTCCCTGAAATGCCTCATTGCTCATGAATACTTACCTGTGGGGACTTCAGAATGCAGAACAAATACTTCCTAAGCAGGAAGAGAGGTGGTGGGAACATTGCCCCTTCCTGTGAAGAACGTAATGTCATTCTCTCATGTGTGCAATGAGTGTGTGCTTGTTATATCTCCTGGAATCTTTATGGCAGCACTTTGTATCAGTTCTCCTCTGTCCTTGTGGAGGGGCAGCTCCCCATATTTTTCTGTGATTTTGTTTTTAAATATTAAATGGTGGTTATGAAGAAACTCTTGGTCCCAAGATTGTATTCATATATACATTTTCTTCTGACTTATATAGAAGCAACTCACACATCAGAGGTTTAGCCCTTGGCCCATAATTTGCAAGCATCAAATCAAAGCCTCATATTGACTGAAAATCATAATACTTTGGGAACAGCGTTACCTTTGCACAGTTACATAAAGAGAATAAATTTAAATAATGGGCTAAATAAGAGAATGTTCTCAGGTCTCTGGAGAAGAATTCATCACCATTCTAAGGGTGTGCCTGCTTTACTTGGAGAAGAGAGGGGAAAAAGTGGTTGATTCCACCTTGGAGGGAGTTCACCTTCAGATGCTATTACGGGAGTGACGGGTTGGACTGATTTATTTCCTTTCATCCTCTCACCTAAATGTGAAATGATTAACCAGCCGTTGAACCTCGGTGGATGTGTGGGCTCAAATGTGAAACAGGCTGAATGAGGGAGAAGAGTATCCCAGGGAAAGCAGCAGAGTGAACTGAGATGTCAAGACAGGAAGGCCTGTGGAAGGGAGGCAAAGTCCAACTGTGCCACCGGTGTGGCGAGCCAGGACTCTGAGCCATTCCCATCTTGTTTTATCTGTGAGTGTAGCCGTAAGTTTTCTCAGGTCCCGCCCTGTTGCTGTCTGGTCACGATCTGATACGAAGAGAGAAAAGCCACTCTGACGTGGAAGAGGATCTGCCAGATGTTCCTCGGCCCATGCAGGTACACATTGCCCAGGCAGATGAAGGCCAGCATCATATGAGCGTAACTAGAGCTTTTTATTAAGTTCCCTGGGAGCCTCTAAGTGGTTTCCTTATGTCCAGCATGTCCTTCTCAACCCACCTTCTTTTTTATTTATTTATCTATTTATTTATTTATGTGCACATTTTATTTATTATGTGCATTGGTGTTTTGCCATGGGTGTTGGGTCCCCCCCGGAACTGGAATTACAGACAGTTGTGAGCTGCCATGTGGATGCTGGGATTGAACCCTCAGAACTGGAATTACAGACAGTTGTGAGCTGCTGTGTGGATGCTGGGAATTGAACCTGGGTCCTCTGGAAAAGCAGCCAGTGCTCTTAACTGCTGAGCCATCTCTCCAGCCCCCTCAACCCACTTTCTGCTCTGTTTCTCCAACTGACCACCCTTCAGATGGGTGCTTCCATTGGACCCCAGTCAGTGTTGAGATTAGATTCTGGTATTCTGCTGAAACAGCCCAGCCGAGAGGAGGCTTCCTCAGCCACACCAAGGCAAAGTTCCTGAAAACTCACACCGAAGGGAAGAATGTGAAATCTAGAATTCTTTGGTTTGACTCATATCTCCCCAGTGTATTACAAAATATAATAGTGAACGTAGGAATTTCTTCCCAAAATCATTTGAAAATGGAGAAGAAATAAGTCGTGCTCAAGAAGCATTGGTTAAAGTAAGTTCATTTTTTAAAGTAATTAATTGACTACTAAGCACCAACTAAGCGTGGAGTAAGAAGAACAATAGCACAGTGCCCCTCCACCCAGGTGTCTTGGATAAATCAAAGATGGCAGGATAGACAATATCCATAACATAGAGCAAAAGGAGGTAGAGAAAAGTGAACGAAATCACAGAATACAGAGGAAAGACACTGTGGGGAGGGTAGCTTTTAACCAAAGACTTGTAGGGTTTTTTATTGTTATTTATTTTTAAAAAATATTTTTATTTTATATTTAACTTAATGTCACATATCAGCCACAGATTCCTCCGTCCTCCCTCCTCCCATCCCCCAGCCTTCCCCCCAATCCACCCCTTATCCCCACCTCCTCCAAGGCAAGGTCTCCCATGGGGAGTCAGCAGAGCCTGGTAGATTCAGCAGAGGCAGGTCCAGTCCCCTCTTCCCTGCACCAAGGCTGAGCGAAGTGTCCCAGCATAGGCCCCAGGCTCTAAAAAGTCAGCTCATGCACCAAGGACAGGTCCCGGTCCCACTGCCTGGGGGCCTCCCAAACAGTTCAAGCTCATCAACTGTCTCATTTATCCAGAGGGCCTGGTCCAGTTCCATGGGGGCTCCTCAGCCATTGGTTCACAGTTCATGGGTTTCCGCTAGTTTGGCTATTTGTCCCTGTGCTTTTTTCCAATCATGGTCTTGATAGATTTGTTTATTTTTAATTGTGTATGTGTGTACACATGTATGTACCAGCCAAAGGTATCAGATGGGTCATCCTGGAGTGACAGGCAATCGCAAACCACCTGAGATAGGCACTCGTTACCAAACTCAGGGCCTCTGAAAGAGCAGTATCTTAGATAGGGTTTCCTGTGCTGTGAGGAGAGACTGCAACCACAGCGACTCTTATACAGGAAAACATTTAACTGGGGCTGGCTTACAGTTCAGAGGTTTAGCCCATTATCATCATGGTGGGAGGCATGGTGGCACATAGGCAAACATGGCTGGTGCTGGAGAATGAGCTGCGAGTTCTACGTCTGAATCAGCAGGCATTTGGAAGAGCGGGAGACACTGGCTAGGCTTGAGCATCTGAAACCTCAAAGCCCACCCCCAGTGACACACTTCCTCCAACAAGGCCACACCTCCTCCAACAAGGCCACACCTCCTCATAGTGCCACTCCCTATGAGCCTATGGGGGCCATCTTCATTCAAACCGCCACAAGCAACGCGTGCTTTTAGCTGCTGAGCCATCTCTGTAGCTCAGGGGCTATTTTTAAAATAAGGTAACAGTCATAGGTTCCAACAAATTAAGATGTAGAAGTATTTAAAAGACTATAATATAAAGAATGGCTGGAAGTGAGTTTTATGAAAAAACAAAGAGATCCAGAAAAAGGGGACCCTATAAGTTGTAGTAAGGAGCTTGGCCACAACCACTAGAGTGTCCTAGGTGAGGAGAGATAGCACAGTAGAAGGTGAACTGAGAGGAACAGAGACAGAAACCACTTAGGATGCTACCACAGAACTTAATGAAAAGTACTATTCATCTGTGACTCCACCATTCCCACATCATCCAACAAAAAAAGGTGGTGTCACCTTGTGTTTGAATTCTTACAGATTCCTTTTAGGGCAGTCCTCTTAGGTAAGCAACAGGCTTAATTAATGGGTGGTATGATCAATTATCTAAACTAGGCACAAAATATGACAGCAGTGTTCCTGGCCAACTAGATGAGTACTTGGGAAAGGCACATTTGCCTGAATGACTTCAATCAGTGCTTGTGGGGGTATTTACAAAGGTTGCCAGGAGCTGGGCATGGTGGCACACATCTGTAAATCTCAGGACTAGGGAGGCTGAGTTCTAGGATAGCCTAGGCTATATAGCAAGATCCTGCTTCAAGAATAAATATGCAAAACAAAGCTGAAGGCCTTGGGTGAGGATGGAGGTGGGGGAGGGAGAAAGGCAAAGCCAATGCAATCTTTCTCATTTGCTCTGGGATAACATTTCCCCAAGTGTTGGACAGTGTTATATACAAGCATTTGGAAGGCTGTGTTAAGATGTGATTACACAGTGAGGATTGTAATTTATAGTGAAAAAGCCAGCTGTTCCATTGCTTCATGTGACTTTAGGAAATATTTCTGGACACAGAATCACATCTGGACTCTAAAACTGCTGTGTCTTAAACACCATAGAACTGACTGTGATTTGCTCTAGAAAAAAAAAAAGATGAATATGGCAGGAGGTCCTGAGGCAGACGAAACTCCCGAGGTCAAAATTACAAGTCACGATTTTCAATATAATTGTCTTGTGAAATGCGAGTGAATCATCTTTAAATCTTTATCTCCCATATACTATATGGAACTTAAACGTGCATGCATCACTAAATTAATAATTTAAAAATAGGTGGATATTTGAGTTTTGACGAAATTACCCACCCCACCCCCCAAATAGTTGGATCCTGGGCAAAGGATCTACTCTCAGTGCTGGGTTCTTTTCCATGCAGCACACTAGCGTGAGCACTGCAGGGCTTTGTGGGGAGGCGGGATGTTGGGTAAAAGTCAAGCCACTGACATTGGGATTACTAACAGAACTAGTCAATGGAAAAGATGGAGGTTTTTATGAGGTAGGATGGGCCAAGGGATAGTAAACGTTTATTGTTAATCATGCTGACTTTGAGGTGCCTATGAGGTTGTCCAGTGTAATTTTGGATATAGACTTGGTGAAAGAGTACATAGCGAATTCAGGGATAGCCTGGGTCACTGTGAGACTCTGACTGAAACAAACAAGTCGAACAAAAAAGGAACTGGTGGAGGGAATAGGGTAGGTTGTTTGCGCTGGAGCCCCAGAAGGAAGGCAGCAGGAGCAGATCAGCATAGCAAAAAGCAGCAAAAAGGCCCAGCGATGCAGGAAGTTACCTGACGGCAGACAAAGCTGGATGTTTGACCAACAAGTAACCAGTGGCTTTGAGGTTCTTAACGCCAGTGGACAGGCACTCACTGGTGACATCATCGGAGACCCCAGCAGTCAAAACCCAGCACCGGCAAGCATTGGGCTCAGAGGAAGCATGGTGGCCTGGGCAATCTGGGGCATGAGGTCTCAAGGGCTCAGGATTTCCATCTGTAGGGAACGAAGTCAGCTTAACTACTAGTTTTCTTGACTCAACCCTGCAGAAGAAGGCAAGAGTGAATGGCAGAGACACACACGTTTACAGAGCAAATCTAATCAGTGTTCTGTTCGGAACTCAATGTTTCCCTAAATTCGTATCTTGAAATCCTAATCCCTGGTATGAGGGATTAGGAAGTGAGGTCTTTGGAAAGGCTTTAGGTTTGAATTAGGTCATGAGGCTAGCATTTCTGTGATGGGAGAGGCTCCACTGTGTGAGAGCCTAGCATGAAAATAAAGGTGGTAGTCTGTAAGTCAGGAAGTGGGCTCTCACCAAGAGCCCAATCTGTCAACACTTGATCTTATTTTCCCCAGTCTCAAGGACAGTAAGGTGTAGATTTCTACTGCAGAGCACCCAGCCCATAGCTCTTTGCACACTAGGCATGTTACACTTCAGAAGAATTGTTGCATATAAATGTTTCCATTCTGCCTTCTCAGTGTGTGTTGATGTCTTCATTTCTGGAGAACAGGGCCAGGTGCTTGGTGCTGCTAGAGTCAATGATGGTCCATGCCCAGGGTCGTCATCCTTCATTTCACCACCTATAAGATAAACAATAGGACTCACCCTGCTTTACCCCTTCCAGGCACCAGCATGGAGGAAAAGCCCATGTCTTCACCTTCCTCGTTGGAAGAAATCGTAATGGTCCTTGACAGGGTGGTGGAACTTGCTTTCCCTGGCTCTGTCCCCAGGATCACTGGCCCTCCAGACAGACATAACATCTTCTCTTCCATCAAACATCTGTTCTGTTGGGCCTCCAAGTGAGAGGGTGGGCACTTGGTGGCTGCCTGGCTCGGAAACTGTCCATTATGAGCAGCGGATCATCTTGCCTTCCATTAAGTGTGTGATTACAGCCAGATGCTCTGGTGATGGGCACACCATTCCCTATAATAACCATAATTATGAGCCTGGTGTGTCTTCAGCTCAACACACTCTGAACTTCTGAAGTCAGAAGAAATGTGGAAGAATGGCTTATTAGAGGCCCGCAATCAAATGGAGGAGGAGAACTTTTTTAAGAAGGGGGAAATTCCTGCCTGACAGATTGGCTTCTGTGCAGCCTGCTCTGACATCCTGTGGGGTGGCCCTGGAGTCCAGAACAAGCATGGCTCTGGCTGCACATTCTTACGCTCCTTCCTCTTTCTCCCCTGCTCTTCACTCAGCCCCACCTCCACTTCTCCTGCTCCCTTCTCAGCTGGGAGAAGAAAATCAACACCTGCTTGCCCACCAACTCGCTCCTCCCTGCTGGGAGGGTTTGCCAAGAGGGGAGCCTCTCCTGCCCGTTTGGGTGAAGTTCTTGGAATATCCAGGGAGGAGGGGGGTTGTAGGAAGCTACACTTGGCTGCTTGCCACAGTGACTAACAGCCACCTGGCCTGCTGTTCTGGTGGGTCCATCTATTTGTGGAATACGGAGCTATTGGGGGTGTATTTGCGTACAAGCTAAGTCTTTACATAGAGGAACGCATTGAAAAGTGTTGGAAACACAGCATTTGAAGAAATGCTATCTGAGATTGCTCGGTCTGCTGTTACAAAGTCCCACGCCTTAGGGGAGTTTTATGAGAGAAGTTTGCTGCTAATCTTTCACAGTTCGGGATGAAGGTTGGAAGTTCAAGATCCAAGCATCAAGGTGTAGCATGAATCTTAAAAGTCTTATTAATAAAATCAAACCCAGCCAGTTATTGGGGTGAACGCTGGATGGTCAGAGAGACAGAATAAGCCACAGCTATCTCACCTCGCCGGATCCTCAGCTGGTCTTGTTTCCTCAGACTGGAGGCCTCTGAGTCCTAATCCAGAATGACTCTCAGCTGAACTGTGCTCCAAAACCTGAAAGCTTAACCAGCCCAATGCTTCTCCAGGCCAAATGCCTACCCAGGCCAAATGCCTCGAGTTTCTTCACGCCTTATATACCTTTCTGCTCTCTACCACCACTCCCTGGGATTAAAGGCTGGTTTACTGGGATTAAAGGTGTGGGTCACCATGCCTGGCCGTTTCCAATGTGACCTTGAACTCACAGAGATCCAGAGGGATTTCTGTCTCTGGAATGCTAGGATTAAAGGCGTATGCTACCACTGCCTATCCTCATGTTTAACATTGTGGCTGTTCTGTCTCTGACCCCAGATAAATTTATTAAGGTACACAATATTTTGGGGAACACAATACCACCACATCAAGGGGCTAGTTTCTTCTGTAAGGTGTGAGGGGAGGCCCTGGGCCTGGATGTGTCCTTCACAAAATTGTCCCTCTCCCCGTGTGTTTCTCTCCATGGTGTCTTTCTGTAAGCACCTCAGTCGTATTGAATTAGGAACCCATTCTATTCCAATATAACCGCAAACTCACTAATTACCTCTGCCACAGTCACTCGGTGTTTGAAGGAGGTCATATTCTGAGGTGCTGGGCTCAAGCATACATACAAATGTGAGGGGTTGGGGAATACAGTTCGATTCTTAATGTATTGTTTGTAAGCCTGCCACGGGTCAGGCACTGTCTGAATTCCAAAGATGGACTCATGACCAAAGAAGGCCACTGAGAGGTATGTAGAATACAAAGAAAAATTATAGGATCAATAAGCTGACGATTGTGACAATAGGCTCCTGTCCCTGGAGGGCTGTAAGTGAACACAGGCAGGGAAAAGTCTCCTTGTCCACCCAGAGGAGGCTGCCCTGCGGGAGTAAGGTCTAGAGGACAACAGGTATCCACAAGGGAAAGGGTAGGTGGAACAGACAGGAAGTGACAGAAAGCACAGCAAGCAGAGGGCTAAGAAATTGTGGTGCACACAGAGATGTGCAGAAAGTTCTGAAGAAGCCACTGAGGGGTTAGGAGTTGGAGTTGGGGAGGGTGTTAAACATAACTTCTGGGCTGGAACACAGTTGGTGTCCGTGTGTTCCAGGTGGGAAAGTGAGGATGAAGAGGAATGAGATACTGCTGAAGGGAAAATAATACAGGCCTGAGAAGCCACTGGGGGGTTAGGACAGAAGCCCGGGCTGGCCTCAGGGGGCACTAAAGAGTGACGCTTAGGAAATTAAGTCAAGTTAACTCATTAGGGAAACCTCCCTGGCTATAGTCTTGGCGGAGAGCAGGGAAGGAAGACAATTCAAGGTTGTTTCTGAGGTCTTAACAAAAGAGGGCTGAGCAAGGGGAGCTCTGGAGCGCTTTGGCCTTCAGACCCCATCTCAGGCTTCCCAGAGCTCACACGGCTATTATCCTCAGACAGCCATGTCCCCGGTCTGTGTAAAGTCTGTCCGCTTTCTCCCCCTTGTTATTTTATTGTTTACATACTGATGGCCTTTATCAGATGCCAAGCACTACTGCATTTAAAATGTTAAGTCATTTATGTGTCAAAAAGAACCTGTAACATTGCACAGAGGAAGACAAGCAGATCTCGCCCCGACTCACAGATCTCACGGGTGGTAGCAGCGAGATGTAATGCAGCCCTTTTAGCTTTGGATATTGCATTCTTTTTTTTTTTTCAGTGCTGTAGATTAGACTGAGAACCCCACACATCCTAAGAAACTGTTCTACCACGGCACCACATCCAAGACCCCAGAGTTCACAGCCTTAACTATGGCTCTCTCCACACTGCCTCTTATGAGCAAGCCAGTATTTTATCATTATGCATAACAGAATAATTATTGAATAAGTGTGCAAATGATATATAGTGAAAATGATAGGGAATTGGAGTTGAGGAGGGTGTTAAACATAACTTCTAAAACTTTTAACTTGGATAGGAGGTGAGGCTATTCTCAGAGTTGGGAACCAGAAGAGGTAGCTTCCTCTTGAGGTTGAAGACAGAGAGACATGTAGATAGAACAGTGACCTGAGGCAGCCTGGCGGGCCACAGCAGGTGTGCGGGTGTCTATCACTTCAGCCTCCCCTCACCAGGTTCATGTCGCCCGACTCCATGGAGATGAAAAAGAGTGTCAACACGAAAGTGCTTAGGCTTTATCCCATAACAGATGAATAACTGCTATTAGCTTTGGACTTTAGGCATTTTTATGAGATCTTAGTTCCAAGGCTTTGAGGTTTGGCAGAAGGAACATATTATTCACACACAAAACAACTGCATTAAAATAGCATTAAGCATCTGGCTTACAGCGACAAGACCTAGGAAGCCGAGAGCGATGGTGAAAAGCCTGTCCTGAGTTCACCCCAACACCGGGCTTGGTACTCTTCCTCCTCCGAGACACAAGGGTCTCTGCTGTGCAGAAGTCACGTGGGGGACCAGGGCAAGGTCAGAAGAAAGAAGGGGGATTCAGGGACAAGCCACCGCAGTGGCTCCGTTTCCTTGACCAAAGTCTGAGAGGTGTTTGTAGTGACACTGCACTGGACCAGACGCCATGTCCCGATTCAGGATTATCTTGGTTTAAGAAATACTTCTCTCTCTTTACTAGCGAAGCAACAGGAAAAGCAACTGCGTTCATTTCTAAATAGATCCAAATCACTCCAAAATACCATCTATTCTTGGAAATAAATTGGAGATCAGTTTCATTTACCGCCTCTTCTTAACTTGGAAAATGAAAGAAGGCTCTAAGCTACAGGTCAAGAGCGGAGCTGACAAATAAGAGCAAGAAGACCCAGGCTTTAGAAAATGACCTGGTCATCACTTTCCCAATGTGCTATAAAATAATAATGTAGCAGAGTCTGGCTGGAAATGCATTAAAGGACAGACCGCTCGCTGGAAGCTGAAAGTAATTTGGGCGCTCCCTCTGACCCATCACTTGGCGGAGCAGAGACAACCTTGGCTCTACCGTGCTGCTATTTGTGTGTCCCAGCTGCAAGTGAATCGGCGACATTCCACCAGCGGCCACTGGTGACGAGGGTGACATCTCACCAACCCCCCACCCCTTTTCTTTAGGAAGACATGAGATATCCATTAAATAAAACGGTTAGGGGCAGAGAGTGGACAGGCAAGAGCAAGCTCAGAGTTGCCAGGGACCATTACGCTGCCATCAGAACAAGGCACCGCAAAGCCAGGGACAGACCACACCAGCAGATTTTTTATTTTTTTATTTTTTTTAGAGCTCCATATAGTTCTGTTCTGACTAGAATCTTATTTAGCAGCCTTAATGAGCGCATTAGCTGCGACTTAACGCTAAGTTTGAATGGAAAGCACAAGGCTTTGACATGTTTCTCGGCAACAGCTTTTGACAAAAAAGACGTGTTTGTCTCTAGTTTTGTGCTGGGGTTCTTCAGTGGGAAGTCTCTTGAATTAAAACATCCTCTTTGGAGGTTGAATTTTTCAGCTTTTTTTTTTTTCACATGCTCCTTACTGCATGCCGCCCCCTCCCCTGCCACACACACAAATCCACCAACCCAGGTGTGGGCTTGCTCGGCCCAGATGCAGTCACTAACCTGTGTACAGGGGTGTCCACAGGACAGCAGCAGTGAGGCCTCATCATTCTGTGGGGGCAGGCATAGGAGATCTAAGCCAGTCTAGCATCCCACATCCCAGACAACATGGTCGTGTGTGTCCCCCCCCCCCCCCCCCCCCCCCCCCCAGTGGTTGGCCTTCATGTTTTCTCCATGAGCTATGGAAACGCCATGAGGAAAAGGCAGAGGAGTACTGAGACAGATATGAGGGCAGCAGGGAGGAAATGACAATCTAGAGCAGCAGTTCTCAACCTGTGGGTCGAAACCCTTTGAGTGGTCTAACAACCTTTTCACAGGGGTCACCTAAGACCAACAGAAAACACAGATATTTATGATTCATAACAGTAGTAAAATGATAGTTATGAAGTAGCAACAAAAATAATTTTATGGTTGGGGGGGTCACACACGAGGTATTTTATTAAAGGGTCACAGCATTAGGGAGGTTGAGAACCACTGACTTAGAGGGTTTCACTGGCCTCTACTCCATCTCCTTTCCTGTGTTGTGCAGCTCGGCGCCCCACAAGTGTGGACACAGCAGACTCTAAATCCCTGCTTAATTATGTAATCAAGAAGCGTGGGTCACCGCGTCAGGTTGATTGTGAAACCTCCCGGTTCAGAGCATCAGGAGATGGGGAGCAGCAGCCTGCTCTGAGAGTTCACTGGGTGCGTTCTCCTGGCACCAGGTGAGGGAGACTGCACTTCAGTGTGAGCTGCTGCTGGGGATGACTGAACCCACAACAAACGTTTGGCCTCCATGGAAACAGCAGGAACGCAGGCAGCTCTTGTCACCTGGTTTGGGGCACTGAGCATCCTGGCTGGGCTGGCCCAACCACTGCGATACCTCAACACCACGATAAAGGCCGAACACCCTCCGTCCGTAGATATATCTTGTCAAAGCTTTTAGGAAGCTGTTAAGTTTTGCTCCTGCTGAGACAGGAGAAAGGATGCGATGACAAACTCTTGTAGTCAATTGGCTACTGTGTTGAAAGGCTCCGCAGATTCATCCTAGGGTAGCAGACGGGCAGAGAACACCAGGATGCTCACCCAACCCTGGAGTTCACAGTAGCGTGGGACTTCATGCAGAGCCATGGAACTGAGTGTCATCTGCTCTAGCAGCAGATCACTCTGAGTGGGCACATTCATTGGGTATTTTAGACTTAAGGCCACAGACAAATATGACTTCATTGCTTTCCTCAGTCATTGTTAGCTCCCTAAATATGGTGGCAAGCATATTTCATGGAAGACCTGGGTGACTTCCCATATCAGTTAATAAAGTGAGAAAAAAAATAAAGGAAAATAAACTCATAAAGTTTTATTCTTAAATACCCAGAAACACATACTTACCTGCCACACTCTCCCTATCAACACACTAAAAAAAAGGAAGAACTATCTTTTCTTGGGAAAGATATTGCAGATGTGAGTTCATAAACTGGGATGAATCTGAATGCTTACTGGTGTGGAAGGCAGCTAGAAGAAGAGCCCAGGGAAGCAGGGAGGAGAGGGCTTGGAGGGGCTTCCTAGGGCACGTGAGATCTGGATCAGGCTGAGGGTGGGACCCAAAGGACTGAACAGAGGGACTGAGAAAATGAGTTGATGTAGAAAATTCTGTGAGATTAAGACGATTTTGCTTTCTCATCTTTTCAGAAAACAAGCGATCCAGAGGAAGCAGATTCATGACTTGGTGGGAGACCCTTGTTCAGCAGAACATTTTTGTAGTTTAGTCGTTCTGTTGATCTGACTCTCAAGACATACACTGGGACTTGCAGCCCGCACCTAAGTAGCCCTTGGGTCTACAGATGTGGACCTAGCTGGTATGGGGTCTTGAGTAGTACCAACCATGTCTCTGTAGCCATGAGGCTTGCATGTTTGCTGAGGAGAGGAAAAAACAATTTGCTGGGTCAAATGACCCAGAAGTGATCTGAATTGAAATGGAAAACCCATATGGTGAGGCAATGGGAGGGAGTAAGACACAATCTAGAATTGGAAAAGACCTCTCAGGAGTTGTGACCGCAAGCAGAGGAGTCCTAAAGAATAAGAAACAGCCAGTCTTGGAATGGGAGGGGCACACTCCACACAGAAGGAACAGGAAATGCAAAGGCCCTGAGGGACTGATATTGACACATACTAGGGACAGAGATAAAGCTAAGAAAGAGAGTAACACAACCAACTATAGACAACTGAAGAAAGCTGGGAATGGGAGAGGTGGTCTTCCCCAGGAAAGAGCACACCAATTGGTTGTCCAGTACCAAGTGGTCAGTTCTAAAAACATACATACAGGTAACATCATATAGACTGAGCCGGCTATATTTATGAGTACATGTGTATATACATCTATGCATGCAATATCAATTCATGTAAAAAAAAAAAACACAAAGGGCCATGAATTGGAAGGAGAGTGGAGAGAGGTATATGGAAGGCTTGTCAGGAGAAAATGGAAGGGAGAAATGTTGGACTTATAATCTAAAAAGAAAAAAAAATTCTGTTGTAACCTTTCTTATGAAGCTGTTTAAATGAGACACATGTGAAGCGCACCTGACAATAAATATGTCCTTTGCATACAAAAAAGAATGAATGAAAGAAAGCACAAAGGAAGGAAGGAAGGAAAGAAAATAGTGATGACTCAGGGGAGAAATATCAGAAAGGGGGGTCTAGAGTTGTAGAATAACCTGGTAATAGGGAGCCTTATAATTCACAGTGAGGTATTTGAACTTTATTGATGTATTTAATAGGAAAGCAAGACAGGAACTTGGATGGAATAAACTTTAAGAGTGGTATAAATTAAATCCTGCTGGGAATCACAGGTCTCAGAACACCTGTGATACTAGTTAATGGAAGGTCTGGTCAAAATGCGGTCTGTAGCTGGTATTTCTGAAACAGACACACCCAGTTGAGAATTTGGGGGTCTTCCCTTAATTCTACTGCCTTTTATTTTATTTCCCCGAGCATAATGCTGTACCATGACTATCCAAATCGTGTATGTATATTCCATTTCCTAAGCATGTGTGTGGTCACGAATGATGGCCAAGTTTAAGATGCAATGCATTCTCCATATGGCATACAACATTCTCGGTGGTTCTCCTGAAATACCACGTCTGGTGTGTGTGCTGCAGATGATCTGAAAAGGAGACAGGGGAATCTCAATTTTTATTCCAATCCAGCCGTACTGAGAGGCCCTGGAACTCTGGTAAGAAACAGCCTTCCTTTTCCATCCCTGTGACAGAACAGAAACTTGGGTACTAAGTCATTATTTCACAGCCAAGATTTTTATCTCCAGTCTGTATCTCACTCATTTCTGATGAAATGTTGAAAGTAAAATGTGTGCTTGCCCACCCCACCCTTCTTCCTTTTAAAATGCATGGATTTGTCAGTTTTGTTAACAACAAAATCTGTTGGAGATTTTGACGATGCACTAACTATCCCTTCACACCTCGACGTGCAGATGGCAGAGCCTAAAGGGGCAGAGAATGTGCTGACTGGGATTGGATTTAATGTGTTTGGACCAGGAGGAGGACTGTGAGACCCAGACAGCACAAGGCCAACCAGAGCCTGACTGGCCAAGACTGCACTGTAATTATTCTCTTCAAAGGTCAGTCTGGAGGGGTTCTGAGCTGCAGCAGAGGACCCCACCCCCAACTTCTGTTGTCTCATAGCTAGACGATGGTCATGGGGCCAGAAAGGTGGTGCTTATCAATAATTGGACTTGTCTTGCTCTGTCACGTGGGGACTGATGAGAAAGGTCCAGGTAATTTGCATTGCTGCTCTTGTCCTGACGTCTGATCTTGGAGTACACTAGATCTGGCATCTACCAGTTGGCCATCTATCACAGATTCTGCATTTTAAAGTGTTTTAAATAGAAACTCACAGCTCAGAGTGTTAAACTAGAAGAATATGGGTTTTTGTTTATTGTTATTTTGAGACAGGGTCTCACCATGTAGCCCTGGCTGGCCTAGAACTCACTATGTAGACCAAGCAGGCTTCCAGATCACAGAGACCTGCCTGCCTCTGCCTCCCAAGTGCTGAAATTAAGGCATGTGTCACACTACCTTGCTAAACTAGAGAAATATTAGTCTCTGTTCCAAACCTTACAAATTATTCAAAATAGCAAGAAGAAAACTCAAGTAAGTAGACAATTCTTTTTGAGGTCACAATAGAACCAGGAGAGGAAGTTATCTTTCTTTTGCTAAATCCACCCAATCCAGAGTCACCCAAGCAAGTCAGTTTCATGGTCACACCTCTCCCCAAGACCCAACCACAAATTTCCCACTGCTCAGTTACTTAGGAAAAAAGCAGAGGCCATTCCCCCTCACTATGCTCACAGTGTATTGGGGTCCCCAGTGCAAATGACAATAAGGTCATCCTATTTGTATTCATTCTCTGGCTTAAAGTATACTATCCAAGCCGGGTGGTGGTGGTGCACGCCTTTAATCCCAGCACTCGGGAGGCAGAGGCAGGCAGATCTCTGTGAGTTCTTGGCCAGCCTGGGCTACAGAGTGAGTTCCAGGATTGGCGCCAAAGCTACATAGAGAAACCCTGTCTCAAAAAACCAATAAATAAATAAATAAATAAATAAATAAATAAATAAATAAATAAATAAATAAAACAAAGTATACTACCCAAAACCCCCCTAAAGCTGCACACAATGCAGCTAGACATCAGGAAGCTAGCACAAAAGGCGCCAGTTACACACACACACACACACACACACACACGGTTTGCACTCCACATGAGAGATTACAGCAATCCCTGCCAATGTTCGCACTAAGTCTCTGATTCCTGTTTAATAACCTTTGAAAGCTTGTTTGAAGAGTTTTCCAGCTCTGAAGGGACTGAGAGTTACAAAGAAATAAAGGGAATCAACGTTCCTATGGGCTGGGAGCCACTGGCCAGAGCTAGCCTTAGTTACTCTTTGATTGCTATGAAGAGACCCCATGACCAAGTCAAAGGCAACTCTTATGAAAGAAAGCATTTCACTGAGGGCTTGCTTACAATTTCAGAGGTTAGCCATGATCATCACGGCAGAAAGCGGACAGGCACGGCGCTGGAGCAATCGCTGAGAATGTTACATCCTGATATCTAGGCTGCAGGCAGAGACTGAGACCACACCTGGGCTTCTGAAACCCCAAAACCCACTGGGCAGTGACACACTTCCTCAATGATGTCACCCTACTCCAACAAGGCCACACCTCCTAAACCCTTATAATCCTTTCAAAGAGTTGCACTCCCTGGTGACCATGCATTCAAAGACTATGGGGGCCATTCTCATGGATACCACCACAGACCTAAAGAAACCACTGAAACAACCAGAAAACATACAGCTCAAACACAAGTATGCAATAGAAGGACTTCCAGGTTGATTTACAAGGCTCCATGACTTGGCAAACTGTCAAAAACTTAATACCACAACTGAGGTTAAAGGCATCCCTGATTTAACAAGAAGTGCCTTTATCTTGCCCATCTGATTTGAAGAAACGGTGTGTCACATGTTATCAAGATTGGCAAGGGATATTCATTAACAAGGCCATAGCTGCTAAGACCGCACTTCTCAAGATTGTCACACACAAATGAAAATGTGCCTGTCATCAGTAAAATCCAAGGAGCTACTCTGTTGGGGTACAAGTGCACAGTGTTCCCTGAGCATCCATCCCCAGACAGTCACCCCAGTGCTGGCTCCTCACTTTCATTCTAGGGCTGTTAAGCACTTGGGGACCATCTCAATCTCAGTTTTACTTCAATACAGTTCTGAGGCTATAAACACATCTTAACTAATGCTCACTTCAACTGCGGCTTTATTTAGACACTCAGCAAATCTTTCCTGTCGAGACTGATTCTTTCCCATGTCCTTCCGAAACCCGACACTCTGAACCAGCACTCTCAACTTCCTCTCCTCGCAGAGTTGTTTGTTTGCTACTAGGAATTTCTTTTTATCATACAAGTCACTGACCACACTGGGCTTTTCATTGTTGTTCTTGTTAATATGTGTGTTGTATTTCTATGGTTTCTCCTCATAAAAAGTAGTTTTCATTAAAAGAAAAAGAAAAGTATCTGCAGTTCTGTGTGGATGAAAAATAAAAGTAACTTAGAAACAGTCCATTATCTGTTTCTATAGTGAAACACCTGGAATACAGTACTTGATGAAGAATAGTTTTATTAAGATCGTGCTTCTGGAGACTGGGGATTTGAGACCATTGTGTTGGCATTTGCTTTGTGTTTGTGCAGGGCTTTGGTGCTGCACCTTACGCTACCAACCAGGTTCAGTGAAAGTGAAATCCCGTTAGCTCAGGTTATCTTCTTCAAGTAAAGCCACCAGTGCCACGATGGGGTCCCACCCTATCAACTCTAATCTTAATTCCTCCCAGTATCCCCATCTCCAAATGCCGTCTACATATGACTACATGGGTTAGGGACAACACATGGCCTTTGGGAGGATATTCAAACCCTAGGAGAAGCCAAGGGTATTACTTTTTCCTTTTTGTTACGTTTTCCTAGTTTTTAGTTAGTGTGCAGTGTGACTGGCTTCACCACAGCACTGTCATACCTATGTGTCATTATACTCTGTTCTTCCTCATCTCCATTCCCATCCTCCCAAGTCTCCACCAACCAGCCCTTTCTTCTGCTTTGTGTCACATAGATTCAGTTACCCTCTGTTCCAGTTTCCCTTCATTTCGGGTGTGTGAGCGTATGCATATTTGTATCTGGGAGGACTTGTTTGGAGACCAGAGGTCAATGTTGAATGTCTTCCTTGATCATTCCTCACCTTACTTTTGAGGCAGGGTCTCTCACTGAAGACTATCCACTCAGAATGTCTCAGAGATCATCCTGACTCAGCCTCTCCTTTGCTGGTATTACAGGGATGTCTCCATGCTAGCCTTTTAAATGGTTGCTGGGGATCCAAATGCAGGCCTTATGCTTCCAAGATAAGCATCTCTTTCTTACCAACTGAGCGATCTCCCCAGCTGCTATTCTCTCCTTAAATTCTCTTTCTCTCTTCTCATGGTCCCCTTTTTACTTTTGTGACCCATGCATACACTCATGTAACAGATACATATAAATATATATGACTCAGAAATACAGATATCATGTTTTCTTTTATATGCAGAATGTAAACTTAAATAAGTATATATTTATACCAACATACAAAATTAGTAGCCTTTCTACAAACCAATAATGAATGATCTTGGTGAGAAAGAAACCAGGAAAAATAAGTCTCACATATGATAGCTTTAGAAATACCTACAAGCAACTATAACCAAAGAGGTGAAAGACCTCTATGATAAAAACTTGGACATTGAAGAAACATTTGATGAAGATTCTAGAAGAAAGAGAGAACAATTGTGCTCATGGATAGGCAGAATTATAAAAAGAGATATTTCTAAAGGTATCTGTAAAATCAACACATTTAACATCAAAACTACTATCACATTCTTCACAGATCTGGGAGCAATCTTAAAATTTATATGGAAACACTGAAAACCCTGAACAGTCAGAATAATTCTAAGCAGTAAGAGCAATGTTGCATGCATTACAACACCTGATCTCAAATTCTACTAAAGGCCATAGTTTAAAAAAAACACATGACATCAACACAAAACAGACATGTGGATCAGTGGAAGAGGACAGAGGACTCCTAAACATGCCCCAGCTAACAGTACCTAATTTTGACAAAGATATCAAAAATATACACTGGGCACAAAAAAAGTCTTTTCAGCAAACGGTGTTAGAAAAACAGATATCCACATGAAGAAGAATGAAGTTAGATCCTTCTCTGTAGCCCTGCACAAAAATCAATTCAAAATGGATCAAAAACCTTAATGTAAGACCTGACAGCTTGAAACATTACAGTACAACATAGGGGAAATACTTAAAGACATAGGCATAGTCGTAGGCTTCCTGAAAAAGACTCTCATCACACAGGAAGCAATTTCTAACAATTGACAAATGAAATTAAAAAGTGTTCGCACAGAAAAGGAACAATTCATCTAAGTTAAGAGATGATCTACAGAATGAGAAAAAAAATCATTGCCAACTAGAACAAGACTGTGGGGGGGGTTTAATATCTAGACTAGAAGATGAGTTGCAGAATGCAATAGCATAAAACAAATCTTCCAAATGGACTAATGAACAGACTTGGCAGTTCTCCAAAGAAGAAATACAAATGGTCAATAAGCTTGCATAAGTGTCCAACATCCTCAGCCATCAGAGAAACGCAAACAATAACTACTGTGAAATTACTTCACCCTGGTCAGTATAGTCATGCAAAACAAAACAAAACCAAAACCAAGCAAAAACCAATGGCAATAAACGCTGATCAAGATATGGGGAAGAAGGAATCTCTATTCACTACAGGTAGACACATAAACTGGTACAAGCCCATGACCTCACTACCCGCTCCTGTTACACTCAAAGGATGCAGCCAACGTACCACAGAAATAAATGTGCACCCATGTCCACTGTCACACTGTTGGGGAGTAGTCTTTGTGTACCCTGTGAAGACGTGTCACTCTGAATGATTTAATAAAAAGCTGAATGGCCAATAGCTAGGCAGGATTTCGGGGGCAGAGAGAACGCTGGGAAGAAGGAGGAGGAGATGCCAGGGGACACAGAACAAGCAGCAGGGGCATTACAAAGTAAAGGTAATCAAGCCGCATAAAAGAACATAGATTAAGAGATGTGGGTTAATTTAAATTATAAGAGCTAGCTATTGGCTGAGCTTTCATGATTAATAATAAGTCTCTGTGTCATTACTGGGGAGCTAATGGTCCCAACGAGAAAGACGCACGATATCGCATTATTCACAGTAACTAAGAAATAAAAGGTGCCTACATGCCCATCAACAGATGAATAGATAAAGAAATGTGGCACACACACGCAATGGAATTTTGTTCAGCCATAAAGGAAAATGAAATTATGATATTTACAGGGAAATGTATAGGACTAGAGATCATTGTGTTTTTCTCCTTTATTGGCAAATGACTTTGCATGGATAGCCTTTATTATATTGAGATGCGTGCCTTCTATTCCTAGTTTCCTTAGACTTTTATTGTGAAAGGATGCTGATCTTTGTCAAAGGTCTTTTCTGTTTTTAATGAGATAATCATGTGACTTCAGTCCTTATGTCTATTTTTGTGTCACATTAATTAGTTTACAGATGCTGGACTAACTCTGAATCCTGAGATGAAACTAACTTGGTCATGGGTTATGGTTCTGATATGTTCTTAAATTCAATCTTCAAGTATTTCACTGAGAATATTTTAATCATTTATTATTATAATAAATGATTATGGATCTTTTCAATCCATATAACTTTGTGTCCTTTTATAAAGTCTTAACCCATCAGGATTGCCCAAACCTTTGGAGCATAGCTACTTCCCAAGGACCACACACTTAGAGAAAAATGTCTCTCCTTCTTCCAGAAGCCAGCAATTGCCAATAGCTCCATGAGTATAGACGGGATTCATTACCCCACTCCCTTGGTTTTGCTGGGATTTGGTCTGTCTTGGATTTTCACAGGTTTTGTGCATACTGTGGCAGCCACTGTGAATTCCTATGTGGAGATGCCCTATTGTGCCCAAAGGACACTATTTCCTTATAATTATCCATCGCCTCTAGCTCTTGAAATGCCTCTTCCACAATGATCCCAGAGCCTTGGGAGGAGGAGGTGCAGAGTATTAGTTCCCTTTAGAGCTGAGCATTCTGCAGATTGTCTGCATTTTGGCCAGTTGTGAGTCTTTGTATTAATCACAATCTATTGAAAATACAAGCTTCTCAGATGAGGGCTGAGAGATGCATTCATCTTTGAGTATAATGATAAATCATTGTGAGTCATTTTAATACTATATCCATTTGGCAGCCTAGAGCCTGTGACATGCTTACCCATGTGTTCTTGGCCTAATAATGGTACCAGGTATGGGTTTCATCTTGTGGAGTAGGACTTCAATCCAATCCGAAAGTGATTGTTTACTTCCCTGGTATATGTGCCTCTATTGCATTAATTGGAATGTCTTGGTAGGCAGTTATTATTGTAGCTTGGAGTGCTCATAGCTGGGCAAGATTTCTGATTATATTGTTCCTTCAATAGCATGCATTGCACCTTGGAGAACTATGAAAGTCAGCCAGTAGGGATGAAGCTTCTGGGTCAATACTAGCTTGATTTCTCTAGGTTCTAGGATTCGAATATGTGTTATCTTCAGCAATATATACTTTTATTCATTTATTTTTGGTCTTATATATCTTGAATTTTATCTGTTTCTTCTAGATTTTCAAGATTTGCAAACAAAATTTTTCAGATTATTTTTCAGGGATCCCTTACGTTTTACTGGAATATGTTACAACATCCTCTTCTCATCTCCAGGTTTATGAGTTTTCATTTTCTCACTCTTTAATTTGGTTAGTTTAGATAAAAAGTTGTCAATATTGTTTATCTTTTCAAATACCCCTCTTTTGTTTGATTGATTTTATGTATTGCTCTTTTAGCTCCCATTTCATTTATTTCTGCCCTATCTTGCTGCCAATTGCTTTTGCACTTGGACCAATGACCTCAGAGAAGACACAGACAATCAGAGGAATTCAAACCTAGACTTCCAGAGGAAAAATTAGCAACACAGGGAAAAAGGCAAAATGATTGAGAAAATCAACAATATGAATGGAAAAGTCAGCTGCATGAAAGAAAAATCCAGAAACAAAATTGAGATTGTGAAAGAAAAAATAACACACACACCAGAAATGTTATAAATAAAAATTCAGTAAATCAAATGGAAAACATCATCAATAGACTCAGCTAAGCAAAAGAAGGAATATCCAGATGAAATATGAATGTGAAGAAATGATATATTCAAACATCAATCCAGGGGAAAAAAAGGAGTATGACCACAACACCCGATATCTCTGGATATGTGTGTGTGTGTGTGTGTGTGTGTGTGTGTGTGTGTGTGTGTACATGTATATTCATAGGCTAATGCTTGCTGATGCCCATGGGAGTCCCACCCCTTTCTGAGCGAATAGGGAGGAAGGGTGGATTGAGGGAGAAAGATGGGTGAAGGGATTGGGAGGAGAGGAGGGAGGGGAGGCTTTGGTATGGATATAAAACAAATAATTAAAAATATCCAAGTCTAGAGAGATGGCTCAGTGGTTAAAAGCACTTGCTGCTCTTTCAGAGGACCCGAGTTCAGTTCCCAGCACCCTTGTCAGGCAGCTCACAACTGAGTGTGACACAGATGTTGAGTCTGAAACTCTAGCTCCAGGGTGTCTGACCTCTGGACTCCTTGGGCACCTGCACTCATGTGCACATATACACATAGGTGCACATAATTAAAAGTAATAATTTAAAAAAAAGACTCCATAGGCTAGAAGAAACAGCTGAGATTAAAACTAAAGGCATTGAGAATCTATTCAATGAAACCATAGCATATTTTTTTTAATTTAGAGAAAGCATGGACATCCAAACATAAGAGACATTTAGAATCTCAAATAGAGATGGGCAGAGCATATCCTCTCTATGGTATTATAGTTTAAAAAAAAATCTCAATTAGGTAAATTAGAAAACAATACTAAAAGTTGTAAGGGAAAAACACTACCTACAGCAAAAGGCAAACATATCAAAATAACATAGGATCTTTAATCAGAAGCCTTAAAGCTAGAAAAGCAGGGAATAATATATTTTGATCCCTGAAATTATTACTACCAGCCAAGATTATTATATTCATCATAGATATCTCCTACATTTTATGGAGAAATAGGGACATTTCAAGGCAAGTATAAACCAAGGGAGTTCGTGGACACCATTCCTGCATCGTGTAAGATACTTAAAGAACACTACTACACAGAGGAGAAAGCACGGCAGACTCCACCATGAGAACCCGGAAAAGTACATTTCATGAGAGATGTGCACAGGGGGAAGAGGGAGGAGCACGCCATGTCCAGGACAGCAAACCAGGAAGCTCCTAATACTAACAGGGAGTGGAAGACAAGTACCAACCGTCCAACCAATCAGAACAACACCCAGGAAAACCACAGGAAACAGCAAGCCTTTCTTGATCACAGCTTTAGGTGCAAATAGTCTCAACTCATCAATCAAAAGGCACAGACTTACTGGCTGGATTGAAAAAAAAATCAACTATTGTCTCCAAGAAACATACTTCACAGGTTAAAAAAATCATAAACTGAAAGTCAAAGGATGGAAGTCACACAGCTAAGTAAATAAATAGATGCCCCACACAACCTTAGATAGCTCTTTTCATATCACATAGACTCCAAACAAAACCTTGTCAAGAGAGTTGAAGAAGACCACTACATATTAATAAGGAGGCAAATGAATCAGGAAGCTATAACAATGAATCAGGAAGCAGTAACAATTGTAAATTCACACATAACACATTCTGAATGTTGGGCTCCCAAATTCATAAAAAACACTAATGAGCACAAAAGATCACAAAGGTACTAATACAATAATTCAGCAGGTGACTTATATCCCATTCTCATGTCTAGATAGGTCATCCAAACTATCTTCAATAAAGGAACTTCAGAGTTAAACTACACTATAGAGCCAACAGACTCAATAGCTATCTAAAGAATATTCTACTCAACAAACACGAGATACAAACTCTTCTCAGAAGCTCATGGAACATTCTTTAAAATATATCACATTCAAGTGCATGAAGCAAGTCTTAACAAATACAAAAGAATAGAAATGTCTTAATGCCTTACAAGATCATATCAGAATAAAACTAGAAATCAGAAACAAGAGAAACTTTACAAATGACACAAATGCTAAAGATGAAACAATGTATCTATCACATCTTTTTCCTTTTCTTCTTTTTGACTTTTTATTTTTTTAAGAAAGAGTTTTAGGTATCCAGGCTGGCCTCACACGTACTATGTAGCCCAAGATAGTCCTAAACTACCCATCCCCTGCTCCTAAGCACCGAGAATACAGATGTATGCTATCACACCCAACTTGAACAATACATTGTTGAATGACTAGAGGATCATTATGAAATTGTGGGTGAAATTTTAAAATTCCTAGAATCAAATGAAAATGAAAGGACAATTTACAGAAGCCATTGAGGAATAGCTGACATGGTTCTAAGAACAAAGTTTATAGCTCAGTGCTTACACTGAAAACTCAAAATATCTCAAATAAATGACTTAACGATGTACCCAGAGGTCTTCAAAAACAAGAACAGGGATATAATTTGTTTAAAAAGATGATGTCTATTAAGGAGTAAGTTGTTTGTCTCACCAAAGTTACAAAATGCTATATAATCCTGGGCACACTCCAGTCTCATTCTGGAAGCTGTTTATAAAGAAAAAACAGAAAGCTCAAAACCAAAATGGAGTCTGTAAGAGCAGCTGCTTCAAAGAAGACAAGGAGCTATGTCCTGGTGTGCTACAACACCCTACAGGAGATCAAGAGCAAGGCAGTACCTGAGCCTGCCATGGGATTGAGAATATGCCTTTGGGAAAGAAACAGACTCCGTAACTCTTCATTTATGCCTGTCTGCAAACAAAAGCAGTTATCCAGAACAGCACTCTTGATAGTCTGAAGAAAGCAGAAAAATATTAAATGGCACCCAATGATTTGTAGCCCACACTCAACTTTTATTTCTGTAGCCAAGGCTGTTGGAATGAACCCCCAAGTGAAGGGACAATTGAAAACAATTAAAAATTCTCCAACAGAACTTGCTTTTCTCTATCAAGTACTGTGGTTGTTTTTCACCAACCTTTGTGCAATGTGGATACACACAGGTCGCCCGCACACCTGACTCTCACCATGTCATCAACCTGCCGTCAGATGGACGTGTAGCTAGGAAGGTTGTCTTCGTCACTGGCATTCTGAAAACAAGTAATAAAGAGTTGATTGCTGCTTGATGGAATGTGTGACTTACTCCCTGATGTCAACATGGAACCTGTTCGTTTGTGGATCCAGACAGCTGTGTTCCTATTGAAGAAGACTAAAGAGAGTACAAGAACCAAGAATGAATGGGAACATTGCTGAAGTAAAAAAAAAAAAAAAAAGAAAGAAAGAAAGAAAAAGAAAGAAAACTAATTTTCAATGATATTTAGCAATCTAAGTATATGTTTGCTCTAGGGTGTCTATGACTAAGCAAGCCAGTGATGAGCAAGCAAGCATTGAAAAAAGTGTAAACACAACACAATTTCAAATAAGTTACAATGTTGTGTTTACAGTTTCAAATGAGTTACAATGTTTTGTTTCCAAATTAAACTTCCAATTAAACATGGTAAAAGAAGCAGGGGTTTTGTTTTATTTACATTCCTCTCTCATGACTCATGGAACAAGTGTCTATCTTCAGTGAAATAAAGAAATAGCCACACACCCCAAGAAAGCTGAATTTTCTAGAAGTTCTAAGGCCTTAGCTAAGTAAGTTGAGTAAGGAGGCTTGAGATCACATCATAGCTAGCTAAGGTGACATTCCTGGATCTTCAGTTCAAGAAAAGAGGTCCAGGTACCAGGGAGTGGGGGAATGAAGACCTGCCTCTCCAGAGGCCCAGCTCCACAACCCAAGTATGGCAAGCCAGACTGCTTGAGGCTCTCATCGGGGCTGCTAATTCCTTTCCCTTCAAATACATCTCCCCTTTATTTGGTGGTAAGAATAAATGAACTTTCAGGAAATTGCTTTAAGTTGAAAAGGACAACTTGTTTATAGGTGCTTTCTGTTGCTGAGGAAGCAAGAACAGAAGAAACAGATGGCAGCAGGTAGAGGGCATTGTATCACAAGGCTCACCAAGAGAAGCAGGCTGCTGCTATAAAGACTTCTAAACAGTGACAACCAAGAAATGATAATGCTGAAGATGAAAAGAGGGAGTAGAAAGGAGGAAGAAGAGAAGGAAGGAAAAAGGGAGAAAGGAAGGAAGGAAAGAAGGGAGAAAGGAAGAAAGGAAGAGAAAGATTTAAATAGCATGCAAGAGAAAGCAAAAGTTACAATTAGTAAATTAAACTAAAAAGTTACAACTAGTAAATGCCTGTAGTTGAAATATTGACTGGCTCTATTGACTGAACATCTAACAATGTTTATTATCATTCCAATAAAAGTATGGCTTTTCACACATCTGTGTTGATTTTAGATGACATTAATCTTTTATATGTGAGATATTCTGGCAATGGTTCCCTTAATTTCTATCAGCATGTCTCAATGGCTTTGTAGTGTAAGTGTGAGTCACATGTATGTGGCTCCATTGAGGAGTCTCCTCTTGAGGTTGGGGAAGGATCCTTAAAAGAAATGTGAGTGATGTTTTCAGTTGACATTAAGCTTTGCTGGAATTTTTAATAGAGTATGTTTACTCTTCAGGGACAGGGTGACTTTTGAAAAGACCTACAGGACCAAGTTCTGCTATGAGGATTCCTAAACATGGGGTCAGCCAAAGACATAGACAAGGGAAGAAACAAAATCGGAGAAATCACAAAAACATAACTTAGGGTCAGACATTGCATGCATGATGGGAAATTTTTTTAAAGAAAATATCCTTGTTCTAAAAAACTTTTAAGATAATTATTTAGGGGTCAGACTTTGAGTCTTATATGGTTGAGCATCATATAAGCAAATGATTCTCGGGCATCTACTAGTTCACTGTTCTGATTGCTGAGTAAATTTTTAAAAAAAGCACCTGAATTTATCATGAGCTCAGGTGAACTGTTCCTAAGTGCTAGAGTCATTATCTGAAGCAAGGGCTAATCATGCCTGCCAACTAAGAGCCAGAGCTCTGCAAACAGGAATCCCTTCCCCTTCCTTCCCCTTCTCTCTACAATTAGTTGGCCGGTATCAATCCTTGTTAATCCAACCAAGCTCATGACCTGGAATGCATCACTTACAACCTAGCTGCTTTGGGCTCAGAGCAAGACGGGATTCTGTCTAGGATTAAGAAGTGATGGCTTTCCTTCACAGTAGACCTGTTTATGACCACATGCTATGCTGGATTCTGCACTAACTCAGCACATGTCAGTCCTATGATTTTGTTATAATAGGCTGGAGAGGAACATCTGAGTCTGCTTTTCTTGTGTGTGGGGAAGAGGCGTGGACAAGTGCAATGCGTTTGAGTGAAGGGTGGGAATGATGGAGCCTCACAAGCCAGGAGTTGGGTGGGAGTGAGGCAGAAGCCACAGCTGATGCTAAACTACAAGTCCTCACTTTCCACTCAGGACTAGGGTGTTTTCTTATTGTAAAAAAAAAAATCAAAGCTGAAACTGTCTCCCCAATTTTTAAAGTCAGGATTGTAATTCCTCCAATATCTTTTACTTAACAGCCATGGAGCTTTAGGGAGATCTCGGGCAGGGACATTATGCCAAAGGGTATTTGAGGAAAGGAACCCTGCATCATCTCCCCAAGGGCTGAAATAAGCCGAGAATGTGAGGATTTGCATCACTCTAGCTGCTATGCAAATCAGAGAGAAGCCTGCTGGGTACCCTTGTTTATTTTGGTAAATGTGTGGGCAGTGATGGGAAAGGGGCTGTTTAAAATGTATGTGAAACTTTCAGTTTCAAGTTGTTAAACTCTCCAAGAAGGAACTTAGATTCCCCGGGAATAAAATCAAACCTTACTTAAGAAATATGTAAGGCATGAACATATTTAAACTCTTTATTGAAAGTTTTATTTTATGTATATAGGGTGTTTTGCCAGCACATGTATGCCACATGTATGCCCAGTGCCCAGAGGAGCGAGGAGAAGAGTGTATCTAATCCCCTGAAACCAGAGTTACAGGCAGTTGTGAGCCACCCTGTGTGTGCTGGGAATCGAGCCTGGATTCTCTGGGAAAGCAGTCAGTTGTCTTCACTGCTGAACCATCGCTCTGGCCCCATATTTAAATTCTTTAAGGTCAGGTTGCTGGCAGTTTGAACAAAGGATTGGGAACTTCTTCTCCAAATGTATAAGATAATGTATCTCACCAGAAGGGAGAATATGTGTGCTCCTACATAAAGCATGCTTGCACTCGAGTATCATAACAGCTGCTTTCCTTAAATTTAGCATCACATAATTGAATTATGTGAACTTTCACTATCAAGTTCTTTTAACATTAGTGGGTGTATTAGTTACTTTTCTGTGCTGTGATAAAACACCACGACATGCCAGGCAGTGGTGGTGCAGGCCTTTAATCTTAGCACTTGGGAGGCAGAACCAGGTGGATCTCTGTAAGTTTGAGGCCAGCCTGGTCTACAGAGTGAGTTCCAGGACAGCCAGGGCTACAAAGAGAAATCCTGTCTGGAAAAAAGAAAGAAAGAAAGA
>CABHPQ010000314.1:38394-68731 GCA_902168405.1 Peromyscus aztecus
CACACACACACACACACACACACACACACACACACACACACACACACCACAAAGACATTCAAATCCACAGTCTACTGAGAGAAGCAGAGTCTGGTGGCTTCGTGACTAAACCTGAGTTATATTGCCGCAGGGGAGGGATGGGCAGGAAACAGTGTTTACCACCATCCCTCTCCTCTTTTCCTATTTGGGCAATCCTCTCGAGGTGGTTTAATATGATGGGAAATGAGAGCTTCGGAGTTTAAATTCTGGCCCTGCCCCCTGTGATCTCGAGCAGATTAAACTTTGGAGACCTGGGTTGCCTCATTCCTTGAATGAGAAGAACCGGAACCTCCTCAGGTTGCTGCGAGGATCGGTCCTATAAAGTTGCAGCTGTAAAAGTCTCCCAGCTGTGGCTGGCACACAGTAAACACTCAGTGAATCCTTGCCGCCATCACCAGCTACTCCTCAGCTGAGTCCGAGGGCTTGCAGCCCCGTTTCTACCTTTGTGGGCTCCACGGCTGCCTATGGCGGGTGAGCCAAAGATGACTTGATTCAGAACAGGTACTGGCACTGCACCTGTCACAGGGCTCCCTTCAGACTCCACAGTCCAGTGGAGGAAGAGCCACACTCAATGACACAAAAGGAGAAGGGGGGCCAGGGAGAATGTGGGTAAATACCAAGAACGATGTTTTTCTGTTTTATGAATTCTAAGCCATCTCACCCAGCCTCTTAGAAGAAAGGGGAATTCAAAGAGACTTTCAACTTCAGGCAATAACTCTGCCCATTACCACTCAGACAAATCAAATGACCTTCGCCTAGGCCAGCCAAGCAAGCAGGTAGACTGTGCTTCCTGGAGACACCAGTGTCCTTGCTGTTTGAACTATTTCTCTCATTGGTTTAGGGAAACTGATAACTGGAACTATAGTCTGCTCTCACTGCTGCCGTACTTCTCAAGTAGGGATCAAGGGGAGAAGCCACCAAATTATTCTCTCTTCTTCATGGAGCCACGTCCTGGTCTTTGCATCTCTTCTCCACTCCCCCTGATATCGAGGAGATGGCTGTTCGACCTCTCAGGTCTTTTGCAAGTTCTCTTGCTGTGGTCCCCAGATGCTCAAACAAGTCAAGACATCCATGCCAACGCCACAGACATTCCCAATTCTCATCTTGAGTCCCGCTCAGCTAATGCTACCCAACCCAGCAGGATGAACAATGAGTACCAGATGAAAGTGAGGCCCACATCACATGCCAACGCTATAAAGTTCCTGAAATCACTGCCACCTTATAAAAGTTAACAATACAAACTTTCTCCCATTATCAGTTCAGTCTGCTGCTTCCACAGGCAAACCTCGGTCCAGAGTTTGACCCTACTTTTTCCCCTTCCCTGGCTCTGTCATGGGCAAAGGAGACTGCGTTGGGGGATCTGGTGGAATCTAGGGGCCTTTGGCAGCTGTACCCTGGGCTGCCTGCCAGTATAATTAGACTAGAGACTTAACACTGCCAATCACTGATTATTTCATCCCCACATCTTTTCTCTTTTCCCTAAAATACCTAAGGGTCAAAAGTACACACAAGACTATCACAGCATCAGCCCTCACCCCCCAGAATTCAGAAGCACAAACCAATTTCCAGTTCATAATATAACACTGATTTCCATCTGATGACAGTTCCCAAGCAGAACAGGCTTTCCCAGAGCCCAGCACGGGTCATACACCAGCCCTCTACTCGAGTGCCAGTAGCAGACCATTGTAAAGACTTGAGGCTGTCCAGGTCTTCAGGGAAACAAGTGAAGAGGACGTCTGTTTCCTTGCACTGAATCCAGCCATGGAGATTGTGCCAACTGTTTGAATTCAAGACTTTGGAAGTCAAGTTGGTGAAAGAGAGAGTATCCTCATCAAGACATGAATTGTGCCATGTGTTCCTTGCTGAGCTTTGCCCACATAACTGGACCCCTATGCACTATGAAAATGGCAGCTTAAAAGCAAAGACTCGAGATGATCCGTCACATCAACTGCCTGCTCCGCTGTTGCCAGAAGTAATCACCACGAGGAGATAACGCCATTGGTATTCGAATTTAAATGTTACAATAATAATAAAGCCTACGGTTGCCTTCAGGTTAGTTTATAATAAAAATAACTTCTCAATCCTGGAAAACTTATCCAGTTTCTTTCTCCTTCTCCTTCTCCACTTAATGACTGAAGTTATTATTTCCATGGTGGTCTCCAAAACCACATTTGGTTTCTATGTAGATTGGCATGTCACCTCCAGCAATTTTCCCGACTGAATTTCCCTCTCAAGAGACTATGATTAAAATATCAATCCAGTTTCTGAACTAATTTAGCGAAAGAGTTACATAAATACCTAACAGAAATTCTTCACTAGTATCTCCTCTTCTCTTTTAATGTCTCACAGGAAAGTTACCAAAGTGGAAACAACACATCTGTCCCCATCCTGATGGTCCTCCCGGTGTCTCAAACGTGAAAATGAGAGCATGTAAGCCCAAGTCCCACATGTACGCTTCCAATGATCAAAAATGAACTGGAGAACATCTGGAATCTAAGCCGTGCTACCTTGGCTGCCCAGCTGTCTGGCAGTGGTGGCCTCTGCAAAAAGGGGGCATTAGACAGCGGGCTTGCTCAGTAATCCAAAAGGACAGCACCCTCTGGTAGTGTTAATTCACTTGTTTGTCCTGCTGCCTGGAAACCATCCAGAAATGCAAATCCATCACTCAGCAAGCATTTACTGAAGCTGCCTCTGGGCTTAGTATCGGGCTAAATCCTTGCTTTTGAGCAGCTTACACTCTAATTACTGTAATTAGAGACCAATTGAGTATTAAACTCTGTGACAGTAAGTAGGAGTTGGAAGCAAGCGATCACTGTGGGCTGGGGTATTTGGGAGAGATCTCATAGAGATTGCAGGCCTTTGAGAAAAAATAACACAATAATGTGGAGGTTTCCACTGCTGATACGGGAGCTTAGAATAAAAAGATCACTGATGGGGTGTTGGGTAATGTGGAAGGGACACATTGGGGAAGGTAGACTTTGGCTCTCCTCGTGTCCTGCCAGAGTCCCTCATTACAAAGCAAATGGAATTTCTGTCAGGTCAAAAGGAAATTCAGAGAGAGGAGTCAGAGAGATGGCTCAGCAGTTAAGATCATGTACTGCTCTTACACTGGATGACTCCTGACTGCCCGCAACTCAGTCTCCAAGAGAACCCAATCCCTGAGCACCTGCATGCAGATGCACATGCCTATATACAGATAAACACGGACAGACATGCAACTAAACATTTTTAAGAAGGAAATAACAATCCCTCCTGAAACCATTTATCATTTGAATCATGATGGTAATATTGCTGATATTAAAAAAAAATCAGAAATCCTTCATTTACTTTGGTCTCCAATATAGAAGAATCATTGAAGAAAATAACTTCCTACAGATGCCAGCACAGGCTACATGCCAAGCCGAAGGCATGATGCTGCAAAGTCCGGATGGGTCGTTCCCCAAAGGCCAAAGCAGGAAGAGGGAGATAATTGGTGAGACCCCTGCATAAGGATCAGCATGACAGAGCAGTCATAGTCCGTCTGTTCATCCTGCTCCAAGAATGGTCCAGAGCTAACCTGCGAGTTTCAATCTAAGTTATTATGGAAACAGCAGTGGTTTATTTTCCTTTCATTATTAACTTTGCACTCATCTGAATGTTTCTAATAAACTATGAGCATTATGCGACAGAAATCCCATCTGATGAGTGCTGCGTGGAATGGTTTCTATGTGCTTTTAACTTGTCTAGAGAGAGAGAGAGAGAGAGAGAGAGAGAGAGAGAGAGAGAGAAGAACCCAAAAGACTTGACACTATAGTAACTGTCATTAAAGAGGACAAATGCTTGAAAACCTTTTGACATAATCCTAAGTAAACTGCATCTATTCTAAATCCAAATAGAATGGTCCATTATCTTTTCTCCTTGCTACTCTTAAAATTAGTATATAAAAAAATAGCACAGTCAGAAGCCAAAATAAATATCTCAGTGTCTCCAATCTCACTTCCATATTTATAAACAAAGTTTTAGATAGTCATGGCAACGAGGTAAAGCTGCGCTGGGAGCCACATTACCCAGCTGCAAAGTCCTGGAACTTGAATGAGCACTGTGGAGATCCAGCCTCGTCACCTTTCCCACCCTCCATCAGGAGACAGGAAATGCTTTCCAGAGGGCCAGGCAGCATTAGACACCATGTGAGCCAGAGCTGTCCCTACTGCTTATCTGTGTCCTTGCAGCAGCAAAGCTGGTACAGACAGAAACAAACGTGAGTTGCCCAGGAAGATTTAGTGAAATTTTATATTCATCTTAGGTTCACAAGTCCCTGAATATTATTCAATTGGTTTTTTTTTCAATCACTTAGAAATGTAAAAATCTGTTCAACTGAAAAGTATACGAAAACAGGCAGTGGGGGATGGGGGGGGGATTTGGTTCATGGGCCATCTTTGTGGGTCCCTTCTGTAGATTTTAGTTCACACTCCCAACTTGTTAAAAGAAAAATCTATCCTGACACTTGTGAAAATGGGAGAGACAACCTGATTCAGGATTAGAGCGGTATCAGCACTATCACATTTGTGGTAGGAGAGTGCCCTCAAGCCCAGACACAAAAACAATCAGGGCTTTATAACCAGAGAGCAGGATATAGGGGCGGGAAGGTGGAAAGAGGAACCACTGTTGGCCCATTGAGTTCTACTGACAAGGTAGGACAAGGTCATTTACATCAGTTGTGGGGTGGGGGGGGGAGAATTTAGCTTCCTATTGAAATTTAGCTCTTCCTAAAGAGAGCTAATGGTACTCTTGTAAAAGGCTGTGCAGACCCAAAGGTAACAGGGCTGGTGTTGTGGCCTGGTTAAGAGGCCTTGGAACCAGACCAAAGCTTGGCCAAGGACAGCCTTTGTCAAGTCCAAGTTTCCTTACTAGTTGTCATTGATACGTGGGGTCCAGTGTGTAAAAGTCCCCTTGAAAAATCAGGCGAGAAATGATCCCATAAGCCTGTTTTTATGAGCTCAACATGCAAAAATGTAGGATCCTAAAAATGTCAAACTTTCACCACAACTCATGCCCGTCTGACCCATAAAAATAACATCACCCACCGGGCCTTTCCTCACTCCACACAATTAGCGCCCTGTGAAGGAAGGAAATAGTTGGCTGGCAGTTGTCTGCACCGATGAAGTCAATGCAGTCTCATTCCTCTGCCAAAAGGCAGGGAAATCAATTGCTCATGTCTCTGCTCGTCAGGCCTACTCGAGGTCAGCTGATGTGGAACCACCAGGTAAGACAGGCTTTGGCTTCCCTGGGGCTTTAAAAAACAAACAAACAAACAAACAAACAAACAAAAAACAGAGAATATGCACTGCTTTTAAAAGAAATGGAAAAAAATTTTAGAGTCTTAGCTTTTGTTTTTACCTACCCTCAGGTGATGGGGCTTAAAACATTTTAAATCAAGATGTATCTATGGAAACACACACACACATACACACACACACATACACACACACACATACACACACACACATACACACACACACACACAAAACAAAAAAAACAACAGAAAAAGTATATTTTATGGCCAGGTGATTACCAGCCTAGAATTCAATGTCCTATTGCATTACCACAGGCCATCTGTGATGTCAGAAATACCTTGGACCATTTTCCCACAACCCTATTAGTTATAGCAGAATTTAAGTAATTATTACTTTTACTGAGGAGGGAGTCTAGCGTGGAAGTACTTAGTCCTGGGGCTTCCTTTTAATTTTTATTGACAGAGTGCTGTTTAAAATATTCTTACTAAAAAAATTTTTTTATGAATTTTGGGACACACATTAAAGAGGAAAAAAAATGAAATCAAATAATTCAACAGCTGCTTTTGGATTTACATAATTAATTTTCCTTCCCTCCCTTCCATTCGTGTCGAACATACTTTCTTATAAAACATGTTACAATTCCTTTCCCCACAGACTGCTCATTCACTGCAGCCAAGAGGGAAAAAAACTGAGTATATAGTGAATAAATCAGACATCTTAACCAAGTGGCCAAAATGAATGTCGGTTCCAGTCAGTCTCTGCTGGCCTTTGTGTGCCTCCAGATGAGAAAGCGCCCAATAAAAAGACCACTCTGCTGTCCGGAAGAGGGCAGTAATGACAAAGCAGCAGATGCGGAGACGGTGACGGGAAAGATGGACAGGTATGAAAAAATGTCAGTGGAGGGAGGTGTAGTTCAGCGGAGAGCAGGGCACCCGCAGCCTGGGCCAGACCCTGGAGGTGTGGTTTATCGGGAGAGCAGTGCACCTGCAGCCTGGGCTAGACCCTGGAGCCCAACGGAGAGCACTGTGGAAAGGAAACAGTCGCAATGTGAGAGGCAAAGGAAATGTTCTAGGCTGGAAGGAGATGAAAATACAAGAGCTAAGCATAAGGGAGCCCTAGGGTGGACCCGGGTTTAGGAGGCTGAAGGAAATTCTCTCCAGGGCTTAGTGGAGCCAACTGACGGGACCGGAACACCCAAGCTAGAGTAAAATACATGAGCATTTAACTCGATGGATCATTAATTACAGAGTGATGATAGCACCTGAGAGCACTTTATGCTTAAATACTGAAGTGCTTCAGGGTAAAGGGCAGCCGTGAGGATGTATGATGTAAAACCTACAAAAAAAAAAAAAACACCAAAAAACCCCGGCTGAAGGAAGGGCTATGAATGTAGCTCAGTTGCTGGCCTGCTTGTCTAGCATTCATTCATGAAGCCCTGAGATTGATTCCCTGGCACTAACCCGGCACAGTGGCAATCACCTGTAATCCTAGAGGCAGGGAGATTCAAAATTCAAGGCCACCCCCTCAGCCGTACGGTGAGTTTGAGGCCAGCCTGGGCTACATGGGAAACAAAGCACAAGGGGGGGGGTGTCTTGAAAAAACAAACAATCTTGCCTACATTTGGATCACTGGCTGGGTTCTCCATATTTGAAATGCATAACACAGGAAGAAAAGTGCAGATATCTTGACATGACCTTTCATCAGTGACGGACGGAAGCAGCCTGTTAAGGCTTGACATACCACCCACTCTCAAAATTTGCTACCAAACCCCAGCAAACACTGGGTCCTGGAACCATTTCTCCCTAATTTCTCTTAACAGGGCGGTGGCTCTGCAGCCTGTCTGTGTCCGGCGCCTTCCTATCTCAAGCACAAAGAACGACTCTTGGTCTCTTCGGCCGGCACAACCAGTATGGTTCCGTTGGATGTGAGCTTTTGAGCTGGACTCTTTTAACATTTTAAGCTATGGAGAGAACAGCACTCAAGACTGTTTCACTGAATATGTATCTACAGTTCCTCGGCATCACGTGGACATCGTGTTTGAATTCTGCAGATTTGGTGGCTATGACATCACACCCATAGTAACCTGCCCCAGCAGGGGCAGTGCTGGTCCCTAATCTACAACAATGGATCTACAGCGATTTTCCCAAAGGAAACTATGCCTGTGTCCAAAAGCTCTGTCAGTGACTGGGAAGAGAATATAAAAGGTGGTAAAGGGAAATTAAACCGTTCAGCCCTGCTTAAGAATCAGTAAATGTCACTTAGCCATCTGCTAAAACCGAAAAGGGAAAACACGCACCCTGCTTTATTTTCTGGTGTTATCTCTTTGCTTCCTAAGCAGTGCTCGTCTCTGGGATAGAATGCCCACACACTATTTCTGGCTCTATGCTTATACCTTAGTCTTTTTATTCATTTCTCCCTACATTCAAGCTAATCCCTTTATCAAAAGTTCACCATGAACCCACAGCCAGAATGACCCGGTGGTACTCTACAGAGGAGAGATCCCAGGTTGCTCTGCCTACAGATAATACCCAGAAGATGATATGAAGTCAATAAACGTAATGATGTCTGCTTGCAAGAAAGCACAGGAGCCAGAAGTGAATTATGACCAACTGCAAAAAGGAACACACTAGTCAAGGCACTAAAATTTAATGAGAAGACAATTTTTAGAGTAGATAAAAACCGAAGAGAAGGTGCACAGACCATTATTGTAAATTTAAAATCGTGCGTATTCTTCGCCCATAAAACTTCTGAAATGCCGTTAAAAACACACACGCACAAAACCACGCAATTATAAATCCTCTGAAGCATGTAACTGTGATTAGCGCCCCCCCCGCCCCCGGCAATATAAAAATACTACCGCCACAATCACATTCCAGCCTGTAATGTAATTCAAAACAAACAAGTCGGAGACAGCGCTCAAATGGCAGAGTCAACAAACACAGCCGCTTTGCATCAAGGACTTGAATGCGCCTAAGAAACTCCACTGCGGCGGCGCTGGCGCTGGCCCTGCGGTGGAACGGCGACGCCCCCTGTCGGGCAGAGACGCGCACTGCGCCCAGGGAGGCTCAGAAAAGCCCCTGTCTGGCTGGCATCGTGACCCTTCGGGGAGATGTTGTTGTGAGGTCAAATTTTTAGCTACTGAATTTAAATTTTATCAGCTGTGTTTGAAAGAGTGATGGCTTTGTCATTTCGGATTGAGTGGGTGATTTTATTCAATCCTGTAGCCGCCATTCCTGCATTCTTAGTCCAACGGGCTGTAATTTTGGGGGGTGTTTTCCTACGCAGCTCAGGCTGGCCTTGAACTCACGATCCTCTCGCTCTGACCTCCCCAGTGCTGGGGTTACAGTGTGCATCATTACGCCCAGCAGCACCTATCATTCTCCAGCAAGCCATATAAGTTTTCAATTATCTCTCGTGAGAATACAAGGTCTTTGTTTTGAGAGCATAACGTCTTCATTTTGTTCCAGGGAAGATATGGACGTTAACAGAATAGTTGCTTTATTATAAGGAACTACTTCACTTTCAACTTTATCTTTTAAAAAATTTTTAATTATGTGAGTGTGTGTGAATTGTGGAAATGTGTGCACTGTAAGTGTAGTGCCCGTGGAGTCCAGAAGAGAGTATTGGAACCCCTGGAACTAGAATTACAGGAGGTTGTGAGTTGTCCAATGTAGGTACTGGGAACTGAACACATACCCTCTGATTGAGCAGTATATATTCTTAACCCCTGAGCCATCTCTCTAGCACCCATTATTTAAGACTACTCCTCTTCAAAGAAGGCATGAATAAAATTTTATTGTACCAATAGGCTATGATTTAAAAATGACCCTTAAGCATTTACTTTTAAAAGCATCCATTTTCTCTGAATACTTTAAAAGAATGTTCTAGGGTTGGAGAGATATCTGACAGTATATAGTGGCAAAAAGACCTGAGTTCAATCTCCAAAACTCATATTTAAAAGAAAGAAGGAAGGGAGGGAAGCAGGGAAGGAAGGAGGAAGGGAGGTAGGGAGGGAGGGCGTGGTGTGTGGTGCCTGCCTGTAATTCCTGCACTAGAGGACACAGGTGGAATCCCGGGCATTCCTGGCCAGCCTGCCTAGCTGAATGGTAAATTTCAGGCCAATAAGAAACTTAGCCTTAAAAACAAACAAACAAAAACATCAGGAAGAGGAGGGGACTACATCTAAGGAGAGGGACCTGAGATTGTCCTTTGCCTCCACCCCCACACATGAATCCCCAACATGCACAGTCTTATACATAAAGTCATATTACAAATTAGCACGAGCCCAGGCGGAGTCCTGTGCAGGACTGGGTCTGAACGCACTCAGTAAAAGCCCAAGGCTTTCTTTCCTTCTTCTACTTCCTGTTGGGGTCTTAATCAATCTTCCAAAGACTTGTCTTTTTCTTTTTCTTTTTTTTTTTTGCTTGCATGTGTACGTGTGTGATGTTAATGTGTGATGTATGTATTTGCATCTTGTGTGTGCACTTGTGTTTGCAGGGAGGGAATGCATGTGTGAGGTCTAAGGTTGAACCCTGAGGGTCCCCCTAGGTCACTCTTCACTTTACTCATGGAGGCAGTATCTTTCACTTGAACACAGACCCCACCAATAAGGGCTAACCTAACTAGTTAGCCTGCTTTGGGGTCTCGGAAGCCCGACTCTGCCTTCTAAGCGCTGGAATTACAGGCAGGCCACCCAGCCCAGGTGGCATGTATGGGTGCTGGGGATGGGGACCTCTTGCTTGTATAGCAAGCACTTTATCACTTAGCTATCTCCCCAGGCCACGAAGAGCTCCCTTAAGACACTGGGGCTAAAGCTGTGGCTGAAGGTCGGGCACTAGCTTGCTGATCTCTGTGACCTCAAACCTTAATTCTTCCTGTTCCCGAAACACTCTCTCAGGCTGGGAAGGGCTCATCATCGTTTACATCTGTCAGGCTTTAGAAAGGGTTCGCTTGGTCCCTTAACAGAGCAAATGACATGACAAGAGACACCATTTTCCCACACGGTAACAACGACATATAAACATGACCGGCAATGCCAACGGCTCTCAGTCGGGAGTTCTGTCCAAGTCTCCAAAGGGCACCGGCCTTTCATCAGAACATCAGGATTTTTGACAGTCCTTTTTCCGAACTTTTGATTTGGGTGCTGGAAAGAAAAAAAAAAGACAGAGAAGCAGAAAATGAATAATGCCAAACTTTGCTCACATCGAGTCGTTTTAAGGTGGGACACTGTGCTCCAGGAGAAAACTGACCATTTGGGTTTTCTTGTTTGTAGAAGGTCTTTAGGAGCTCCACAGCTTCCTCAGCACGATATCCGGGGATGCACTGAGGAAGGGAGGGACATGAGGTGAGCATCAGCAGGGTCCGTGTGGGGTTATACCCCAACAGCAATGTATATACAATTACAACGATATGAACAGGTTGCACATGACGTTCATTACTCGGGACAAATATCAGCATGGTTAAAAAAATGTACATTTCCAAAAGAATGGGCTCCCAGCCTTAGCCCTACGTCTCTCCCAATCAGTCACTCTTGTTGGTACTTAAACTCTCCATGGTATGGAACAGGGTTACAGAGGGACACTGTATTGATTAAATGAGATGCTAAGCAGGTACTCATGAAGCACGAGCTGTTTTGATCTGCTATTATTTCCTAGTGTTTCATCAAGCGTGGGATGCTATTCACCTAGGGCAGGTAAGCTATCCTTGGTAGAACAAATCCAGTCTACAGCTAAGAATGACAAGCTGATTATCGTTTTTATACTTTTAAGAGTTTTTTTTTTTAATTATTAAAGAAAACACTATGTGACAGTCACTATGTGACAATGTTTCTCACAAGAACTAAAAATATTTACTATCCGGTCCTCTACAGGAAACATTTTTCAAGTTTTTCTACGGAGGATTTAAGGAAACAGTTGAGTTTGTTTTTACTTTGGGATCTGGACAGGAGAGATGAAAATATGTGAAAGAATAAATAAGAAGTGAGAACTGTCAGGAACAATGAGTGAAAATACAGGATAAAGACGAAACTGAACATGGACAGAAGCAAGGAAGCGTACTTTTCGGAGAGTCGGGGGAAGTGTGGGTTGTGTGTGTGGAAGCAGGCTGAAGGGCTGGGTAGAGAGGGGGAAGAAATTAAAAACATACGAGATGGGGCCTCTCTGGGGCTCTGCTGAGAACGAACGTCCCTTCCCCGAGTACTGCCTCAGCACATTCCAGACTTCACTTTCCGTCTCATTTCCTCCTCTCATCCTCACGGTCTTAGGCTCTCAAGACTCCACCGCAGCTGCCTCTCTGGCATTGCACGGCACTCACGGATGGAAACATGGTCTCCTTCCCTGCACAGCTCTGTGGTCATGTGATGACTGGACACACACGCTTCGTTTCGAATCCTCTCCTCCCTCGGTTTCTCAGCCCACCATCCTAACCGCTGTCGGTCAGGGTGTGCAGGGACTGGAGCCTTCCAGCACCTCCGCCTGCACTCTAATTGCCCATCTGAAGCCACCAGACTCTCTTCTCCAGGGGCTGGCAAAGCCACGCTTCTCCATCACTGCTGTTCAGGGTAATCACATGGGCAACCTCCACAAGCACAGACGCTCACCCCTGCCTTTTTATTCGTCTGACCCAGGGTCTGAGAACAGAGAAACGCAAAAGCCCTCCAGGAGATTCTAACATGTGGTCCGAGGAGAGACATGGAGAAACACGGAGGTGGGGAAAAAAAATAATAAAAACTATGTATGGGTCTAGACATCACGATGACATTCTAAAGTACCAACTAGAGCTACACATGCATTTTAACAAAAATATTCTTACAAGAATAAATGTTTTAAACAGAAGTGATATTAAAAAATGAATAACCATTTTTTTAAAAAACAATAGTTCCCCAGGCTTTATGCTGCTTATAACACAGTATTATATATAAAAAAAGAACCTATAATTCTGATGTGAGACCCCACCTCCCTTTGTCCATTGTCCCATGAGCTCAGCCAAAGAAAAGGAAGAAAACACAGCATCCAGAAGCCTGGAAATGCCAAGGCGTTAGCACTTCAAAAGACCTCCTTAGAGCATCATTCGGCATTAAACCTTGATCTATGCTTTCAAACCATAGGCATTCATTTTCCACTGAGCCAACATGGCCGTACAGATGAACTGTAAATTAACCTTTCAGGTTGGGAAAGAACTGTTCAAGACTTCATGACATCAACATTCTTTTTATTTTGTGTGTGTGTGTGTGTGTCTGTGATGTGCGTATGTACGTGTACAGGCTAGCAGGCAAGTGGAGCTCAGAACGGAAGTTCAAGTGTCTGCCCTCACATTCCACCTTGCAGAGACAGAGTCTCTTGTTTGACACGAAGTGCAGCAGGCTAGCAGGCCAGGACTCTCCTTGTGTCTGTATCCCATCTCACTACAGGACCCGTGCATTCCATTCCAGATACCCACTTCTGCATCCAGCCTTCAGGGGGATCTGGGGACCCAAACTTGGGTCCTCACACTGCATGACAAACACTTTCCCCACTGACCGAGCTGTCTTCTCACCTACATCTTAGAGAGTAAAGTTCCACCCATGTCCGACCCCCAGGGACACATCGTAGTTTTGTCCAGAAACTCTGAGAAATTACTTAGGTTGTTCTCATAAAGGAAGTACCGTATGTACAGAGCCAGCAATTCGTGTGCAAAGAGTTATATAAGCAATGTTTGGGCGGCTCCTAGAAATGACTGGAAAAATGAAGTCACTTTGCAGACATCTTTAATAATCAACCTCATTTATTCCCATCACTCTGTTGCACTTTTTTTTTTTTTTTTCTGATGTGATGTTAAAGGCATCTGTTCTTAAATACAACAGTGGCGAGGAGAGTTTACACTCAGCTGGAAAATTCAAGGCAGAATGCTTTCCAAAACTTGCTCTGCGCAGGATTAGGGCTCTGTAAGTCCTCACCACAGCCTACGAACATGTGAGGTTTTCAAGGGAAACTCCAGCATTTATTGATTCTTTTTTTGAGTATAATGCCTTCGGATTAATCCTCCATCTTGGAGAATGAATCAGTATAGAAAAATGGGTATGCATCCCGACATGCAGATTCCTAATGTTTACAGTTTCACTAGAACTTCCAAGAGTGTGACCAAAGTTCAGAGGCAAGTGGAATCTCTAGCAGCTGAAGGACATGCAGGTTCTCTGGTCTAGGGGAAGTCTCAACATTAAGAGGCATCTAAAATAATGAAGCTGCAATGGCAACTAGATACTAATAATGGGATGTGACAAAGTGACCGAAATTGTGCCTAAATACTGTTGGCTGTGAATAGCATCCCAGCCGCCGAGGCAGGCAAGTTCCATCATCACATGACAGAGCTGGCATTTGCTCCAACAGAAAGATAGTCTCTAAGCCCACACAAGGTGCCAGTGAACCCTAACAGAGAAGCTAACAGTTCAGAGAAGTTGCAGACTCCCTTGCAGGACAGATTCTGGAAGTGAAGAGAAGGGATACACATTTTCCTTCAGTAAGAGGTAAAGAACTCCACCCAGGGGGCCCCCGAGGTACTGTCGGATTCTGTCATGGGTTTTTAGAACACTGACCACAGACAATTGGCAAGTCCACCAAAAGATGGATAAACAGAAGAAGGGGAGTGGAGATAGGAACAGAGAGAGGGATGGAGGGGGGAAAGGGGGGAGGGAAGGAGGGAGGGAGGGAGGGAGGGAGGGAGGGAGGGAAGGAGGGAGGGTACAAGCAGATTATATTACCTGAAACGGTCTCCCGGTATTGGGTAGGTCAGCAGAGGCAATGTTTAGGACGGAACCACAACCACCAAAGCGTTCATTCTGGCAGCCATAGACGACCAGCGGGATTTATAGTACAGAATTAAAGTCTGTCACGGGGTGTTCAGAATCATGGCAAGAGTAGGCTGATGCCAACTACCTTAGAGAGCTCAGTCTAGACTTCAAAACAAAGTTCACGGTGGAAAATAATACAATTCAATTATACAAATGAAGAGAAAGAGGTTTTAAGTATTTAGAAATCAAAATCTAGCAATCATGTGGGTCATCAGCAAGATGGCTCGGCTGGTAAAAGCCTTCTCCGGGCAAGCGTGACAAGCTAAGTCTGATCCCTGGAACCCACAATGGTGGAAGGAGAGAACCAGCCCCTCAAATTGTTTTCTGACCTTCACATGTATGCCATGGCATGTGCTTGCCCACATAATAATAACCTATAAATTTTTAAAAAGATGAAAATCTGGCTATTGTAAACAGAATAGAGATTGGGTATTTTTACTCAATATTCACTTTAGTCAATTCTCTGCTCTTTCCAAAATCACTTTTTCAGAATCATTGCAGAGATAGAAATTTAGTTCAACAATTTCACCTCTTAAAATATGTAGTTCCATCCCTGGAACCCATTGTAGAAGAGAACGGACTTCTGAAAGTTGTCCTCTGATTGCCATACAAATGCCATGGCATGCCCATGCCCCTCACAATAAATAAATAAACTTAATTAAAATGTAAAAAAAATGTGGGTGGTGGCCTGGCGTGGTGGCATGTGCCTACAGTCCAAGCCTTTCGAGGGTGGAGAATCAAGATCTTGAGGTCAACCATACTGTGAGCGCCACGCCAGCCTGGGCTACGTGAGAGCCAGTGTCAAAAAAAAAGTAAGAAACCAAACCAAAATAATCACCCAAACAAAAGCCAAAAACCCAGCCACGTTGTTCCCTGTTCTCTCTCTGCAAGGCAGGGTGAGGAAAACGGCTTAATAACTCCTCTAATAACGGTGTCAAGAACTCCGCTTACAAGGAGATAGCATGCTTTATTGTACCCAAAAGGCCCTCTGTATTAAGTGCTAAAACTGCACATAATTTTAAAAGCAAATGAAAATGTAAGAATGAAGAAGTGCTTGCCTAGCATCCACAAGGCTCTCAGTGCTGTAAAATAAATAAACTTCAGAGACTGACTGCACCTCACTCTACGCAAGACACAATCCAACTACAGAACACTAACTCACTAATTTCCATGCATGCACAATGATAATATCAGGTGACATTTTCACTTCTTCGTTACCTTGAACTTCATTTTTTTTTGGTACTTTGTGATGGGTATTCATGACAAAAACAGATTAACAGAAAATATTTAAATTACCTATAATCTGTCATCCAAGGGCAAAGCATATTCCCCAGAATGTGTCCTATGCTCTAACTTAATTTGGATTCATCCCTGCACAAGAGTTTAAGTTAGTTCCAAGCTTTTCCTTCTGTAGCTTACGGGTTCAATAGTTTTGTGGCTACTGATACAGAGAAAGAATAGGTAAACTTTACTGTGTAAAACAATTATCTTTTCTGCTTCTTTCTAAATTTTACAATGTGTTTCATAACTGCCTCCACACATGAAGAAACTGAAAGCTGGGGAAGGCTATAGCTCCATGATAGAGCATACACTTGGCATGTGCAAAAGCCTGGCTTCAATCCTCAACATCGAAAAGAAAAACAAACGGTAAAAAGAGAAGAAAATGAGTTAAGTATCTGGCTATTGTCTTGCTCACAGGCAAGGTGCAGACAGGAAACCCAGAAGCCAAAGGATACTCATGAGGCGGAGGGCAGCGGCACACATGATACACGGCTCCACGGTGACGTACAGCACGGTGTGTTCAAACACGTCGGCAGGACTGTGGCTGTGTCGTCGGCACCAGTCTAGGACCTGATCAATGGCCACCATTTCGGCATGCCGAGTAGCCTTGAAAGAGAGATGTGCATTGATATCGTTCCTTTCATACAGCTGACGTCTTTAAAATATGCAAAACATAAATTCAAAAAGCATTCCTCTCATGTCTGCCTGCACTGGAGCATTAGGTTTCAGGATGCCCTTAGTAGTTTCCCGGTTCAAATACCATAACCTCACAGATGGGGAAGCCTAACCTAAGGTATTATACAAACTCTGCTATGGTTTTTGTGAAATTCACATGTACCTTGGGGGAAAGTTTTCATTAAAATATTATAGAGAAAATAAGTCTAAAAAAGATGTCTATGGTTTCTGAATATTTTAAGGAAGGGCTGGAATTTCACAAGCTTGTGCTCATCTAGTTTCAGATAGATTGTCAACTGACCTTGCTCTAAGGCAGATCTTCAATGAGCCCCACTAAAATATCATCATGTACACTGCAGGAGATGAGACTCTATAACCAACCAACTCTAAAGCAGCATAGACTCGAGATTTCAGAGAGTTCATGGGATACGGCGTGCTACAGGAGAAATTACCCAGCGTGTGGAATCGATCACACTGGAATCTGAATCCTGACGGTGAGGCACCGTTGGTCTCAAGCAAGCTTGAGATCCTGCGTCCAAACTGGAGTTTACTGTTACCTCCTCTCCAGCTCCCAGAACAACCTGAGTCTCACTGAGCACAGCGTGGCATGACGCTATTTAGGTGCTTGTCATCTCCTTTCCCCTTATTAAGATAGCGTTGATGCAGGGGTAAAAAGATGGCTCAAAGATTAAGAGCACTTGCTGCTCTTGCAGAAGTTCAGTTTCTAGCTCCCATACCGGGTGGCTCACAACTGCCTGTAACTCCAGTGAGCTCCAACACCCTTTTACTGCCTCTGAAGGCACCTGCACACATATACATACACTCAGGTACACTCGTGCGCACACACACACACACACACACACACACACACTGTTTTGTACCAGTTTCCTCTGAGATAAAGCTCCTACTTTAAACATAGTTCCTTAAGACACAGGATGTTCTAGGACAGTGGTTCTCAACCTTCCTAATGCTGTGAGTGACCCTTTAATACAGTTTCTCATGTTGTGGTGACCCCCACCCATAAAATTATTTTCTTCCTACTTCATAATTGTAATTTTGCTACTGTTATAAATCATAATGTAAATACCTGTGTTTTCTGATGGTCTTAGGTAACCCCTGTGAATGGGTCATTTGACCCCTCAAAGGGGTTGTGACTCCTAAGTTCAGAACCACGGTTCTATGAGGAGGTAAAACATTCCATCCTGCAGGGAATCTCCTTAAGCACAGGAAGTAAACAACTCAAAGGCTTCAGGAAGTCACTGAAACTGACTAGATATATTAGATAACTCCTCCCTCCCCAATTACATATAAGCAGTAAGGGCTGATAAGAGACACTCTTCAAGCCCGGTGGTGGTGGCAAATGTCTTTAATCTCAGCACTCGGGAGGCAGAGGCAGGCGGATCTCTGTGAGTTTAAGGCCAGCCTGGTTTAAAGGCTGTAGAGCAAGTTCCAGGACAGGCAGGGCTACACAGGGAAACCTTGTCTCAAAGAGAGAGACAGACAGACAGAGACAGAGATTCAAGAGAACACTGTGCTTGAAAGAAATGCTCTCCAACCTGACAAGCTGCCTGCAACTTGTTCAGTGTGAGCTTCAGATTTCCAGCTTTCATGAGCCATCACACAGGCTGGGGCGAGCTCTTGTGGTGTAGCTGTCATGAAGTCATTTCAACTCTTGGAAGTAACCCAAGTAAAATGAATTGGTTCACCAAGCTTTGGTGATACCCTTACTTTTGGTCTATGGTTGGTTCCTTATCTGAGGTGAGTCGACATTTGTTCACATCTCCGCAGAGTAGTGTCACACAACACACACGCACAAAAGAAAACAAACCTTCAAAATAACTTCATGCAAACTCCTAAACACATGTAATGTATCAATAATTAAGTCAAGGAGATGTAGATAAATTAAACAGTAAGTAATGAAATTGAAACAGTAATCAAAAGTCTCCCACAAAGAAAAGCCAGGACTGTATGGATTCATGGCCAAATTCTACCAAATTTTTAAGGAAGACCTAACACCAATATTCCTCAGGCTGTTCCACAAAATAAAGTGGGTAAGAACATTACTGAAGTCCTACAATGCAAGTCTTACCCTGATAACAAAACCGGATGAGGGTACAGAAAAGAAAGAAAACTGTAGATTATCTTTCTTGATGAATATAGATGCAAAATTTCTCAATAGTCTGACAAACCTAATGCAAGAATGCAGTAGTTCACACATCACAATCAAGCTGGTTTCATTCCAGCGGTACAAGGTTGGTTCAACATATACAAATCAGTAAGTGCAATATACTATACAAATGTCAGTCTTAAAGACATACATAGCATGATCATCTCAATAGATGCAGAAAAGGAATTAGACAGAGTTCATACACATTCACGATAAAAAGTCCGGAAGCAACTAGGAATAGAGGTGCTAAATCTTAAAACAATAACTGCCGTTTATGGCAGGCCCACAGCCAACAAACTAAATGAGGAAAAAACTTAAAACATTTCCTCAAAATCACACCATGAGACAAGAGTGACCACTTTCTCTCCTCTTATTCAAAATAGTGTTCAAAGTCTTAACTAGAGCAGTCGGACCAGAGAAGGAAATAAAAGGCATGTACATCAGAAGGGAATAATTGAAACTATCTCATTTTTGGATGACGTGATCCTGTACTTATGGAGCCTTGTGGATTCCACTAGGAAACCTTTACATCTGACACTCTCAGCAAAGTGGTAGGATAGAAAATGAGCATAGATGAAAACAGTAGATTGTTTATACATCAATAACAAACTATCCAAGAAAGAAATTAGGAAAAAAAACTCACCTTCATAATAGTTTTTTAAAAAATATCTAGAAGTAAATCGTATTGATGAGGTCAAAGACCTTTATTCTACAATGAAAACTTTAAGACATTCAAGAAAGAAATTGAAGAAAATAGAAAACAGAAAGCCTGCCCATGAGCATGGATTAACAGAATTAATATTGTGAAAATGTCTGTATTACCGAAAACAACCTACAAAGTCAATGCAATCCCCATCAAAATTTTAATGGCATTCTTTGCAAAACTATAAGAAAACAATTCTAACCTTAATATGAAATCACAAAAGACTCTGAATAGCTAAAACAATCCTAAGCAAAAAGAACAATTCTGGAGGAATATATTATAATACCTGACCTCAAATTACTCTACAGAGCCATAGTGACAAAGCAGTAGGAATTAGATCAGTGGAATAGAAGAACCAAAATTAATCCACACAGCTACAGCCACCTGATCTTTGACACATATAAAAACATACATTGGAAAAAAGATAGCCTCTTCAACAAATGGTGCTGAGAAAAATGGATTTCCACATCCATGAATAAAACTAAACTCCTTTTTTTCACCCCACACAAAAATCAATGTCAAATGGCTCAAAGATATTAATATAAAGCCTGAAATGTTTTCGCCCCTGGAAGAAAACTGGGAACCACTTCAAGAGATAGGCATGTGTAGTGGGTAGCCATTCCAGCTTTGGTCTGGAAGTTCCAACCCCCATTGAGGCTTCGGCAACTGTCACGCCTACAAGGCGAGGCCAAGGGAGGAGCCTGGAGACCCAAGGGCTGGATGGGTCAGCGCTCTCTCTCTGTGTTCCTGGACCCTGGACGGTGGAGGTTGACCAAGCAGAGCTCCAGAGAACACCGCCGGACTGTGATATGCCTTCCCCAGGCCCTGTGACCTACCTGTTCCTTCATTTGTAAGTTACCCATTAAATAAATCTTCCTTTTAACTACGTGGAGTGGCCTTAATAATTTCACCAATATCTGGCGCCCAACGTGGCAAGCTGGTATGAGGTTTTTGCTACAGGTATGAGCAAAAACTTGCTGAAAAAAATCCAACAGCTCAGGTAATTGACAGTTTGAGGAGCTGCTACACAGCAAGGAAAACTAAACGCAGAACGAAGAAAGGGGCTACAGGATGGGAGAGGATCTTTACCATCTACACCTTGCTGTGAAGAGACACCATGACCACAGCAATTTACAGAAGAGAGCATTTAACTGGGGGCTCACTCATCGTTTCAGAGGGTTAGTCCATGATCATCATGGCAGGGAGCATGGCAGCAGGCAGGCAGACATAGTGCTGGAGCAGCAGCTGAGAGCAACATCCTTATCCACAAGCACAAGGCAGAGAGAGAGAGACAGACAGACAGACAGACAGACTAGATCTGGCCTGGGCTTTTGAAACCTCAAAGCCCACTGACACCCTTCCTCCAACCAGGCAACACCTCCTAATCCTTCCTAAACAGTCCCCAACTGGGAACCAAGTCTTCAAATGTTTGACCCTACTGGGGCCATTCTTATTCAAAGCACCACAAAGTGCATGCGTACATGTGTGTGTCCATATGTGTGTGCCAGTATGTGTACCCATTTGCATGCATATAGAAGTTAGAGGAGGATGTCAGGTGCCCCATCCCATGACTCTCTGTCTTGTTCCTTTAAGAGAGAGTCTCTCACTGAACATGGGGCATGGCTGCAGCAATCCTAGATACCTTCTGATCTAGCCCTCCCACAGCTCTGGGGCTGCAGGCACTGGCATGGCTACACCTAGCTTTTTATGTGGGGGCTGGGGATTGAAATTCAGAGACCTTGTGCTTGCAGAGCAAGCAATCTGACCACATTTTCCCAACCCCCAAAGTATTATCTTACACAAAATATCTCAGACTCAGAAGAAATACTGCATATTTTCCCTCAAAGATGGAACAAAGATTTAAAATTTCATATAGGTATAGATGTAAGGGTATAGATCATAAAACCATGAAAGGGGAATAAGAGTTGTTAAGAGAGAGTGAATTAGGGAAGAGGAAAAAGAATGAAAAAAAAAGGGGGACTGCCGGGCAGTGGTGACACACACCTTTAATCTCAGCACTTGGGAGGCAGAGGCAGGCAGATCGCTGAGCTTGAGTCCAGCCTGGTCTACAGAGTGAGTTCCAGGACAGCCAGGGCTACACAGAGAAACCCTGTCTTGAAAAACCAAAACAAGAACAACAACAACAAAAAAACCAAAAAACAAAAACAAACAAAAACAAACAAACAAACAAAAAGCCGAGCAGTGGTGGCACATGCCTTAATCCCAGCACTTGGGAGGCAGAGGCAGGTGGATCTCTGTGAGTTGGAGGCCAGGCTGATCTGCAGAGTGAGATCCAGGACAGGCACCAAAACAACACAGAGAAACCCTGTCTCAAAAACCAAAAAACAAAACAAAACAAAAAACAAACAAACAAAAAAAAACCCAGAGAGCAACAGACTAGACTCCACGTGACAAGAAAACAGAAGGGGTTAGCTAGCTGTGGCGGAAAGGGACCAGAACAAAGGACAGAAGGCCACCGAAAAGCATGGGTAAAAATCTCGCAGAGAAACATATTACTTTGCACGCTAATTTTAAAAGAAAACTAAAAAAAAAAAGCCCAAAATAAAAATAGCTTATTGTAAAGCACAGATTTTCTAAGCAACAATCTATAATATCTGTGACAATAACATTTATTGACAATTGATACTGAGCGCTAACTCTATACAAGCTCACTAAATTCTATACATAATAATAATAATAAAAAAAAACAAAAAACAGGCTATTGTTCCATAGCCCAGGCTGGCCTCAAACTGGTAACAATTCTCCTGCCTCAACCTCCCAAGGCTTAGGATTTTAGGCAAGAGCTACCATACTTGATTTCCTGTTCACTGTGGAAAACACATTTTTGGTGGAAGGGAGACATTACGGGTGATCAAACACATTCACTGGTTACCTAAAGGAGAGCAGTCATGTGACATGACATGCATGTGGCTACGTAACGACAGGTTCAACAAGCACACCACTGGGCGAGGCTGACAGAAAGGTGTTCATTTTCCCACGCCCTGGAGCAGAAAAGAGCTGGCATTGGCCCACGATGCTGTGATAGCCAATGGCAGAGAGGCGCACGCAAGTCTGGGTGATCACACAATCAGAAACCGGGGACAGAAGGCCTTTATAGAAGAAGGTATGGTTCTGGCTGCATACCAAGACAACAAGAGAACTTAACACCAAAGACTCCTCCAACTGGAGTCTTTAAAGCTGAGATTCAGGATTCCTGAGAGATGGCGTCCTCACAACTCTTATAAACTACTGAACCACCTTGGCCAAATCGCTCTTTTACCGCTAAAGAAACACAAGCCAAGCTGTCTTATCATGCATTGAAAACACACAGGGAAAGGGGGTGGCGAATGACATAGCAATGTTGATATCACAGCCGAAAGTAGAACTCTGGGCTCCTCACATTGCAGCCTTTCTATGCTGGATTCAAAGGGCGAGTCTATGTGAGACATGATAGTGGAATAATCCTGGTTAACTCCAAAGTGTCTAAGAAATCAAAGTGAGTGGGGATTCGGTCATGGTTCTCATGTAAAACACATTATAAAAAGCCATGCAATACAAATTGGGCCCTGTGGCAATTATGTAAAACAGAACTTCGGTAAGCATCAACATAGCCTCTAACTGCGGGGTGTGTATTACCTGCCTTGAATGCTTTTATGCCGTCACAACTGCTTGTGGATCTGGGTTCCTCCTTGACATGAGTTTTGCTACACACCCTGGGGCTATGATGGATGAATTTTCAAGGCCTCAGAGCCCCGGTGCTGACAGTAGACAATTCTATGCTTTCAAAGCATGTAAGATCAAAGCCCAGGTCAATGGCACTATAGTTACGTTATCCTTCCGTCCATCTGGTACTTTATAATCATGAAATGTAGCATGGCACTTTCACCTACCTCCACTTCCCAAACACGGCCACAGTGACACACTGTTGTGCCACCATGTTTAAGAAGCACTGCTCTGAACCATGAACTTTCCGACCTGGCCACCATACATCACGTTATTAAAGGTGAAACACATGTAGTTGAAGACAGCTTGAAGACCTTACTCCACTGACTATCCAAACATGTTTTCTCCAATACAATCCTTTTATGTTTCCCTCCAATTTGTACATTGAAGGCCTTTCTTCCCTGCCCCACTCAACCCTGGGAAAAAAAATTTAAAGAAGCTAAAAGGAATGCATTACAAGTTAAATGGATCTTCTTTGCAAAGGTCAGTTTTCAGGTTGAATTTGTGACAAGCAGACATGGACTCCGTTCTTCTGCGCTGACATTCTGATGTAACAAAATTCCTTCTTGGGTTTCACTCCAGTGTTAAAAGGGAAACATAATAAAATAAAAAACAAACAAACAAGCCCGAGGTGGTGGCCCACACCTTTAACCTGAATCTCTGTGAGTTCGAGGCCAGCCTGGTCTACAGAGTGAGATCCAGGACAGGCACCAAAACTACACAGAGAAACCCTGTCTCGGAAAAAAAAAAAAAAAAAATCATCTTACATTTTGGCTAAGATAACAAATGTAGAAACAGAAAATCATCTACTAGAATTTTATAGCTTCATTTAACTTTTCTGAATTTTTGACAACTAAAAAATAAGCGTTGTATCACTGTTATAATCAGGTTTAAAAATTTCATACAATTTACACACACACACACACACACACACACACACACTGATCCACAGGACACACTTGGTCTTGTCTTACCCACTAGCCCCATCATGGCTATAGTCCGTTACTGCATTTATATAGCTCAACTCACGTTTTTTGTTTGATTCACCTCATTTCTTCCCTTCCCCACAACTTCATTGTTATAGACCATAAGGCAGCCAACAGGAACTTCAGTGTTTTCAAGGGCTTCTTTGGCCTGCAACACAAAGCGGAAAGTCTCAGAGGTGAGGTTCAGTGCTTGAAAGTCTATGCAAAAGGACAGATGAGAGCCGGGTGGCGGTGGCACACACCTTTAATCCCAGCATTCGGGAGGCAGAGGCAGGCAGATCTCTGTGAGTCCGAGGTCAGCCTGGTCTACAGAGCGAGATCCAGGACAGGCACCAAAACTACACAGAGAAACCCTGCCTCGAAAAACCAAAAAAAAAAAAAAAAGAAAAAAGAACAGATGAAATGAGAACAGATGTATGGATAATGGCCAAGACAAACACGGCTGTACTTTCCCTTGTGCTATGCAGTGCTGTATTCTCTGCTGGGTGTCTATGTTGAGAAGGACTCAGGATGTCTCCCTTCACAGGTCCTGAGCCTCCCTTTCACTGGAAGCACATGTAATAAATGGCATTTGACCAGTGTTCTTAAAATGCCAAAGCCACCCCTTTTCAGAGATGCTATACATATTTACTAAGAGCTGGGAGGATACATAAATATGTAAATATTTTGTTACAATACTTTCCCCCTTGATAAAACTCGACCTGATTTTTTGTTTTTGTTTTTGTTTTTGCTTCTCTAAGAAGATAGAAATGATCCCATGAGCCACACAAAGACATACACAGTGAGCTGATGAAACTTTAAGAAGCTCTTCATGGGGCTGGAGAGATGGCTCAGTGGTTAAGAGCACTGGTTGCCCTTCCAAAGAACCTGGGTTCAATTCCCAGCACGCACATGGCAGCTCACACCTGTCTGTAGCTTCAGTTCCAGAGCTTGACACCCTCACACAGACACACATGCAGACAAAACACCAGTGAATATAAAATAAAATAAAAAAGAAGCTCTTCAGAGTATACCAATGAGATGTCCCTGGCTCTGATAGTGTACTACAGTTGGGTAGCTGAAGAAAACTGCATGAATGCATCCTCTCTACGTACACTTTTACTGTGTGCGGTTTCCTGTGGTTGATGATTCTTTCAAAGGGAAAAGTTAGTAACTATAAGTAAATAAGGATCTAGCAAGCCCACTGAGGGAGAGAGTAAGGTAGGACTGTTGACTGGTATAGAAGACCATAGAAAAATACAGACCAAGAAGGAAAGGGAACATCCACTGGGCCAGATCAGTGACAGAGTCATTTAGGTGGAATGGTGGAAAAGAAAAGTATTGTCTCGAAAAATGACTTCCTGTGGGTCAGATTTTCAGTTTTCAACTGAACGTCTCCCAGCAGACCTCTGAAGAGGGGACACTACGTCTGCATCTCAAGCATTCTTATCCTGAGAGGTTGAAGATCTACGTAGGTAAGATATTCTTTTGTTTTTTAAGTGTGGTTTGGTCTGGGACTATTTAAGCACTTTGTAACTACAAATTCATTTTGTTTATAGTCCTAAAGTGAAAGGGACACTGATCTCCACTGTACAGATGAGGAGACTGAGGCACGGGGAAGCCATCTTGACCATGTGAGAGATTTGTAGCGAAAGTCTAGGAAGTTTGCCTTTCCTCATTACTCACTTCACCAACTATTGGAGCAACTATTAATGAGTGTCAGGTGCTGGGTCCTCTGCACTGTTCTCCCTCTGGCCTCTCTTTAGTCACCAGTGACTTCGCTCATCAGACACTTCATCGGGTGTTGGGTTTAGAGTGAGTCAAGGGGCAAAGGGAGAGGGAGGAGTTAGAGGGAGAGACATGGGGAGTTTGAGACTAAAAACAGAAAGTATGTGACAAGACTTTCTGTAAGCCTATTTCCTGAAGCACTGGGGGTGACATGAGCAGCTTCAAACACACAGAAGAGAATCAAAGACTGGACCGGTAATATGGTTCAGCAGGGGAAAGTCTTGCTATGAAAGCCTGATGACCTGAGTTCGATCCCCGGATCCCACAATGGAAGGAGAAAAATCCCTGTCCTCTCAAAAGCTGTCCTCTAATCTTTTTTTTTGTTTTGTTTTGTTTTGGTTTTTGGTTTTTTGGTTTTTCGAGACAGGGTTTCTCCGTGTAGCTTTGCGCCTCTCCTGGAGCTCACTTGGTAGCCCAGGCTGGCCTCGAACTCACAGAGATCCGCCTGGCTCTGCCTCCCGAGTGCTGGGATTAAAGGCGTACGCCACCAACGCCTGGCTTCCTCTAATCTTTATACATATGTGTAGCCTGCATGTGCGTGCAAGCATACACACACACACACACACACACACACACACACACACACACACACACACACAAAGAAATTATTTTTTACACTCCGCAACCAAGTAGGAAGTACCTCGGTAGAAGGAAAGAGATAGGGAGTACCAAGAGCCCTGTCCACTGTGCACCTGACATGGTACACAGCACTGCTGTCCTGCCAGCCTTTCTCTGCTCCCAGGTCAACAGAGGACTGTGTGTCTTGGTACCTGGTTCCTTTGGGTCCTCTCTTTTCCTTCAAGTAAATTTATCTCACTAGAAATGATAGAACTACCTTAAAGAAACAAACAACATTACTGATAAGGAATGGCCTTGAGTATAATAGCAGTCCAGAGAAAGGGAGGTGAAAAGAATACAAAGTCTGTGGGAGTCGATTTAGAGGCACCATTTTCCAATACATATACATCAAAATGTGCAGACATTTCCTCTCCTGGCAAGTTCAAAACGTGTATGAAAGCAGGAAATCCATGTCGCCCCATCCTATCTCAGACTTTCCGATGCCCCTCCCACCTCTGCTAGCCAGTCCCTTCCTCTTGTCACCAGAGCAAAAGAGTTCAAGCGAAACAGGCCTAATGGTGTGGATGGCTTTGAACTTAAGAAGCGGGCCTTCTCTGGAAGAGGCCAAAGCTCTGCCACCAAAATGACGACTTGGTCTTCCACAAACTAGCAAATTCTCAGCTTCAAAACTGAAGAACAAAGGCTCTTTTCTTCCCACCCCAGGCTCTGAGAAAGACGACAAGCCAAAATAAAAAAGTGTTCATAACAATAAAAAGGAGAATACATTATTCCATTTATGACCAAATGAGTTTCTGTTTTCACAAGGACAGAAACATATGAAGGATGCTCACAAAATGTCAGCAATGCTACCTCTGAGGTCAGGACTTTAGGTCATTTTTACATAATTTGTTAAATGTTCTAGACTTTAGTTTCTTATGAATGTGAACTTTTGTAAGCATTAGAATAAAAAGTTGAAATATTTTAATTTTGTAAAAGAATAAGCAAAAAGAATATTCCTACATCAATGGCTGAACTCAGTGTGAAGGCCTTTATAAGGATGTAAGTAAATTGTTATGTAGATGGTTATACTGCCTAGATCCCTGTTAAGTACATTCCATAATGTTTACAGGATGAAAACCTAGCATCAGAAAGAGTGGAGTGGAGATGTGTGTGTATATATATACACACACAAACTTCTATCCCTGGTACACATCAGTATGGATAAAGCACACATCAGTATGGACAAAGCTTGGAACAACACGTAAATACGACCAGAGCCCTCCATAATCAGCAATCCCGACAGGGAATGAAGAAAGAGTAAGCGAATGATAGGTGAGGATTGTACTGGTACATGTTTTCATATGACTCTCTACCAGAAACATCTTCAGCCCACAAGGACACATGGTCTACTATGTTCATAGCAGCATTATTTGTAATAGCCACAACCTGGAAACAACCTAGATGCCCGTCAACTGAAGAAAGGATTAAGAAAATGTGGTACATATACACAATGGAGTACTACTCAGCAGAGAAAAACAATGGCATCATGAAATTTGCAGGCAAATGGATGGAACTAGAAAATATCATCCTGAGTGAGGTAACCCAGACTCAGAAGGACAAACATGGTATGTACTCACTCATAAGTGGATACTAGATATAAAGCAAAAGACAATCAGACTGTAACCCACAGATCCAGGGAGACTACCTAGCAGGGGGGACCCTAGGATGACTGAGGCTTATAATAAGTTTTGGTTTTACCCAATCACTGGGCAAGCTTTAATGAAACATTTCACTATAAGGATAAGAATTTGTACTGTATCAAGCTGATGAAAGAAAATGCTGGCCGTACTTTCAGGAGGGAAGGCTAAAATCTTTTTAGATTATGGATTAGCCTATAGAAAAATGTCTGCCATAAATGAAACAGTGAAGGGGAAGATGATTAGGAATCTCACTTACACACCTTAAGTAAAGCATAGCTCTCTGAACAGATGAAGATAGGTTTCTTCTGTATCCCAGAACCTAATCAATATTTATGTACATAATTCAGCTATCATTTGGCTTTAAAAAGCTTATTGGGAAATGTTATCAATTATACTATTTTCTACAGAGAAAATATTTTACTGTTTAAAATAACCCTGGACTTTTACATTATAACCTGTTTTTATGGTCAGGCTATCTGAGTATTATTTCTCCTGCAGTTGTACATAAAATGTTTTTACAGTCAAAAAAGGGACAAGTACTATAGAATTGTATTACGTGAAATATATAGAATATACAAATTCATAGAGACAGAAAGAGTAGACATTATCTCAAGGCAGAGAAGAAGGGAATATAGAGCAATGATTTCCCAAGTACAGAATCTCTGTTTTGTGCGATGGAAAAACCCCACAAATGGACAGTAGTATCAGGACATAATATCATGAATGTAATAAATCAATACAATTAATGTAATTAATGAATATCATAAATATAATTATTGAGTGAATACTGTCAATGTAATCAATGAATACCACAAATGTAATTAATATCATGAGTGTAATTAATGAATATCATGAGTGTAATTAAAAAATAAAAATATATCTAAAGAAAAAAAAGAAACATCTTCAGCTTCCTTCCATTATATATGTTCAAGGGTGTCGGAGCAAACCACAAAATCATGTGGCTGTGTGGATTTGAAAGCATGTGTCCGTCCATGGAAAGGAAGGTAGTAGGCAGGTAGGGAGGATAGCAGCTAGGGCCACATGTGATACATGTTGCACACCAGTTTCTGTATTTTCCCTCCACTCAAATTACTGTGGACAAAGTTCAAGAAAATGTCTCGAGAATGAAGCAAGCTATTGATTTAGATATTTCGAGAGCTGACAGATAATAGTGATGAGAAAGCGCGCCAGACACATGGGCTCAACTACGGGGAGTCAGGATGCGGCCGGGAGAAAGTTTGCACTTTCACCATCCACCTGCCGGGTTCCTCACCATTCGCATGGCCTCCTCCATCCACTTTTCGGTCTCCTGTGCCGACACCACGCACGAGCCGGCTGGAGCGGCGGCGGAGTCCACCTTCTCCTCCATACCGCCCTCACTCAGGGACCCAGGCCAGGGAGCCGGAGGAGAGAGGGCAGCGGAACGCGGCGGGCGCGGGCCCTTGCTTCCGGGAAGACAGAAAAAGGCGAGGCACCCGGGAGCTATTTGCGGACGTACCCAGGCGTCCCGGACCAGTAAGCGGCGACCGGAGGATCAAAAGCACTGCTGCTCCGTGGAGTCCACGCCCCCTTCCTCCGCTCCGCCGGCAGCCTCTGCGCACGGGAGCGTCTGTGGCTTCTGGAGAGCACCTAGCACCGCCACCGGGCTTCGGCTTCTGCCGGAGGTCCGGCCCAGGTTGACGTAGACACGGTTTCCTGGTGAGCCGGCCCCCTCTCCCCTAGGCAACCCACACCCCGAGGGTCTGAAGATGCTGAGATCAATGTGGAATTTTCTGAAACGTCACAAAAAGAAATGCATCTTCCTGGGCACGGTTCTTGGAGGTGAGTGACAACGTGCTTCGGAAGGGGACGTTGGCAGAAGGGAGTGACGGGGTGACTTGTAAAGCAGGCAGGGCCCACTGATCCTAGTTCGGGATATGTAGAGGGGATTGGCTCAACTGTCAGAGGAGAACCTCTGAGGTTCTTTTATCTCCCCTCTCTGTGCCCTTTGCCCCTCATTCTGCTCCCCCCCCCTTTCCCCCCACGGCTTTCAGGAATCTACTTTAATGAAGTTTCTTTTCAAAGCACTATTCTTTTTTGGTTTTCCGAGACAGGGTTTCTCTGTGTAGCTTTGGAATCTGTCCTGGAACTCACTCTGTAGCCCAGGCTGGCCTTGAACTCACAGAGATCCGCCTGGCTCTGCCTCCCAAGTGCTGGGATTAAAGGCATTGGCCCCCAACGCTCGGCTCAAAGCACTATTCTTGTATAGATACGTTTGCCTTCCAATTCTCTTCTGTTGCTTTCCTGTTAAATTTCTTCATTCTTTTTGGCAGCTCCAGTACTCTGGCTTTCAACCTTTCACAGGAGTTTCGTAATATTCTAGGGCAGTTAGCTTAAGTCTGCACTTTGTGGGGTGGTGTTTAAAGTTAACTCGAAAACAGCTCTAACATGTTGATGTTGCTGTAAGATACACTAGATAAATGGGGGCGGGGAGAGATACGTATTTTCATCTCTCCAATTTTAAAATACAAATTATGCATCAACAAAATGCTCAGGGTTGGATATTCTTTAGTGTTGTTAAGGCTGTCAAAATTGTGGTCGTTGCCCATTTTGCTGATATAGTTGAGTTCACTGGCTGTGAGGAAAGTTAGAAAAACATGGG
>CABHPQ010000315.1:0-55849 GCA_902168405.1 Peromyscus aztecus
AAGGGGGTCCTCATTATTTAAATGAATATCCTTTTCATTAGGTAAAATGAAAATTAAATGGAAGTGTGAAGCAGGATAGTTTAACCTGTAAGAATTTCACTGATAATTTAGTGATGTAATCAGCACTGAGAAAGTTTTATTACTGTGCCTGTCTGGTGATGCATTGTTTTCCTTCATAATTTAGTTTAGTTATCTTCCTACAATTACAGTGTGACTTTAACACTTACTCGGAATGCATTTATGGATATGTAATGAACAAGCTGGAATACAGTAAAGGAAACACTTTCATTTTACGTTAGTGTAAAAAGGCTAATTCACACACCTGTTCTCATGGTTTAAGGAGCTGTGTGCAGGAACTCTCCTTTGTAGAGGAACAGAATCCTCAGTCCAGCCTTCTCATACCAGCATTGCTCTCCAGAGGGCTAAGCTTCATGGAGGTAGTCATTGTAATTTTGAGCCTTTGGGCTGATGCATGCACAAATGCCTCTTCCTTCTTAATTTTGGTTCTTTGAGACCTATACTGATAGAGTTTTATATTTCATTTCTAAGGATTCAGGAGTCCTGAAGCTCAAGATCTCCAGGCAAAGGACTCCTCTTCCCACCTCAGTCTGGGCAGTGCACTTGGCTTCTGTGTGTTAAGATGCCATTTGATCACATGATGAAGCTGGGGACCTGAGTAGGGGGCAGGAGATAGCCAAGAGCATCAGTCTCTAGTTAGGAGCCACTTTATCCTGTGGCTTTGAGAGATTCATATCCTCTCTTCCCCCCACATCTGAGTAATGGAAAGGTTGGGTTAGAGTACCTCAGAGGTGACTTCACAACGGATGTGGAGGTAGCCAGACAATATCCGGGGTAAGTTACATTATCCCAGGTACAGTAATTATTAATGATTTTAACAGGGTATTTAGTTTTTCCAAGCCTCATCTTCCATATAGGAAATACAAAAATAAAATAAAACAAAATAAAATAAAAAATAAAAAAAATAACTCCATGGTATGTTTTTGAGAATTAACAGACTATATATGTAAATTGAGTAGGTTAAAAGTGGTAGTTGTTAGCAACATTGGTGTATCTAAATTGTCTTCCAGGGCAATTTAATAAAGGAAATAAATTATTTATTGAATGTCTTCTGTGTGCCTGACATCCTATCCTTTTATTATTATTGCCTGAGGTGCTAACACAGTCACTAGACCATGGTCCAGGGTAGTAGTAAAGGAATTCTCTCTGTTTTGGACTGGCCTATTTAATTCCTGAATCAATCCATCTTCATCCAGTTCCTACTTTTGAAAATTGGGGATAATATTATGTAACTCCTTCACAACAGAATAGCTATTAGAGTTAGACACGATGGTATAATTAAGGCTTTTAGCACAGGTCTGGCTCCAAGAACATTCTTGGTTGATGTTAGCCTGGTTCATCACTATTATTATTATTGTTGCTGCTGTTGTTATTATTATTTATTCCAACCTCATTCTCATCTCTGCTAAGGGCTTAGATAGGATCTAAAGGTTTTCCTAGGGATAGAAGGATGGCTCATTGACTGAGAGCACTTGTTCTTGTTGGACCTGGACTCTAATTCCCAGCACTGATGTGGCGGTTCATAATCATCTGTAACTCTAGTTCTTGGGGGTTCTGTCGCCCTCTGATCCTCTCTTTGGCACCAAGCACTCACATGGTACACGTTACATATTTAATGACAAATTAAATAAATTGTCCCTGGATTTCATGAAAGCCCGCCTCATTTGTTTGAGTCCAAATGGTAAAACCAAGACCCTTGATTTAGAACTGGGTTTTACACAGATGTTTCTTGGAAGATGTTTCCTGGTCCTCCAGGTACCTGTCATTTCTATCAGCTGATTCATGTGGACAAAAGAGAATGCTAACTTTTCTTCATGTGTTTTCATTTAGTATCCCAACCCCATGGATAAAAATGTCATCTCTGTAAAAACTGTGGAAGAAAAGAAAGGTAAGTTCTCTGAATATGCCCACACTTTAGTTATGCTCATTAAGTATACTGACTTTGTAAAGGATGTATTTGTGTGTGTGTGTGTGTCTTTGTGTGTCTGTGTGTATGTCTATTACATCTATCTATTACAGGGCTCTTGTCACTTTCTAAATTATAGTTGATGGTAAGACTGAGGCTGGGCAGGTGACATGTTGAAGTACGTAATGTGTGCCAACATCTTACTTTGATTAGCTCGTTCAATGTTTAGAAAAATGTTTGAGTTAGGAATTAAGATTATTCCCTTTTAGGGCAGGGTAGTAAAGCACAGAGAGACTGACCTGCCCAAGCTCATTTGGCTGTATCTCTGTCACATGTCGATTTGTAGACGGCAAAACATTTGTAGATAGCACACAGATGAAGCCAGGCATGGTGCGGCTCATGTCTGTAATCCCAGCCATTGAATGGTGGAGGCGGGAGAATCAGGAATTCAAGCCTAGCCTGGACTATTAAGAAATAGCAGATAGACATGACATTGCTGTAAATCTAAGTAATTTACAGCAATGAAACCATACTGTAGTTTGGCAAATTACGGCTCATGCTGTGTGTTTTTGTAAGCAACATTTTGTTGCACATTAGCCACTCCCTCTGTTTGGATGTTATCGATGGCTGCTTTATCTGAGTTATAGCAAGAGCTGAGTATTTGCAAAAGAGACCATATGGCCCACAAATCTAAATTATATACCCCATGACCCCTTTCAGAAAATGATGACTGCTCCACCTCGGGGGTCTTTGGTGCTCTCTGCATTTCCTTCTTCAGGGGAGGCATTGTGACTGTTAGTGTTGGGACTTGAGGCGTGGGAGGTGCCGGGAGCTCTGATGATGTGCGCACTTGATGCACAAGCCTGTGGAGATATCCAGAGCCTGGCCCAGCATGCTCTTCAGCCTTAGAAACCATGGGTGTTGCTGTTGGTGATGTGGCTGCAGCTTCCCCTGTGCTGTGTAAACATGAAACCGTCTTATTTACGGGGCTGCTTTCCGCATACCTGTGGCTATAGAAACAGACTCTAAAAGCTTTTTCTCATGGACCTGTATGTAGTATGGGACGAGCTTGCTTTCTGGCCTGAGACAAACCTGATTTCAAGTCCTGGATCTGTTACTTCCCCCATGACCCAACTTTTAAAAGGCTGGAAGTCATTATCTGTCACATGGTAAAACAATCCTGTTAATTTCAGGATGTCATCTTTGCCTCCATTTTTTTTTCCCACTATTTAATCCTGGCTGACCTGAAACTTGCTATGTTCACCAGGCTAGCCTAGAACTCACAGAGAGCCACCTGCCTCTGCCTCCCAGGGGCTGGGATTAAATGCATGTGCCACCATGCCCAGAAGGGACTCCTTTTTTAGTATATGTGTTGCTCACATTGTCTGAGGTTACCAAAGGGTTGCTAGGGGTGGAGCATTTGTTTCCTGACTGCAGGTTCCTGGTGGCCATAGTGTTTGCAACAGGGGTTAGGAAAGCTGTATTCGGAGCACTGAGAAACCTTGCTCTGTGTCTGAGCCTTAGTAATTCATAGAGAAATGAGAGCACTTCACAGTTTGTCTTTTTTTCTGTTTTCTCTCATCTAACTTACACTTATTATTATTGTTAGTTTTAACTCTCCTCCAGGAATGCTCTGGTCACAGGGATTTCATTCCTCTATGAATGTGACTTGTGTAGTTATTTAGTTACAGGCTTAAGTGATACACTCAGAAATCTTTGTGTGACAGTGTGGTTCAGGAGGTGGCAGAATCCGTTACCATCCTCTTGTTATGGAGCAGGTGGCCACTGGCCACTGCCACTGGATGCTTGACACTGATCGCCCAGAGAAGTGGCCCATTTGTGATTCATTTTCTCAACTTTAGCACTGTGTTTGAGGTTGTTTTACCGTTATCTCTTGAGCATTTGTGATTTGGCTTAGAAAACTGATCAGAAAAGGCAGAATGTTTTTTTAAAAAATTTATTTTATTTCATATTTTGTTTATGTATATGTCTGTGGGGTATGTGTGCCTAGGTGTAGGTGTCTGAGGAAACCAGATGTGTTGGATTCCTTGGAAGTGGAGTTCTAGGCAGGTGTGAGTTGCTTGAGGTAGGTGCTGGAACCAAACTTATTTACTTTTTACAAGAGCGGTAAGCACTCTTAATCACCGAGTCATCTCTCCAGCCCCTGGAAAACTTAATTTTGTGTTAAACCTTATCTATAAGAACTCTACATATTGAAAATTGAAGTTGAGTTAAAAAGCTCTATGGACTCATAGATAAGAATACCCTTTTCCCTAATTATTTTTTGGCTATGAAATTTTCTTTTTCTAGATGAATCAACAGGACTCATCTATAGAAAGAGGATTGCTATCTGTCAGAATGTGGTTCCAGAAATTTTAAGAAAGGTAAATTCATTTCAGAGTTTAATCACAGTGGGTACAAAATTGAGGAGTTTTAATAGTCATAGAAAAAGACAGCATTTTCAGATCTCAAGTCGTGTCAGAATCTCCCACTTCCCCAGTCTCATCGTTTGGCAGGGGAAATATTTCTTTCATGCCTATCCCAGCTTGGGCAGATGCCGCTGGAGTGTCTCCTCTCTGTCCTTCCTGAGAAGGGCTCTTCGTGGATGTGGGGAGATTTGATGATTATTTTGTGGGCCCTTTTGGCATTTTGAACCAAGTGTTGTCTTTTCTAGTCTGTCCGTGGTTAGCAATAGATAGGAACAATTAGAAGTGGGAAGACTGTATTAGTGTCATGTTCGGTTAGGAAGTCCACACTTGTGTTTTGCAATGCACTGTCAGAAGTAACAGCTGTCTCTGAAAGCATACTATTCTTAGTGCCCTGTGCAAGTCTTTTGGTGTGTATTTCTGTGAAATAAGGTCACTGATGCTGGAATCTTCATGATAGAAAATTGTTTCTCTCTTTGAAACCCTTAAGCACTCTGATGATTCTGTGTTGGATGGAGGTAAGTTGAAAACATCGTTTGCATGGCTTGAACCATACACGGATTTTCTTCTTCAGAGAGGGTCTCACTCCATAGCCTTGGTGGGCCTGGAACTTAGGGTGTAGCCCAGGCTGGCCTCAAACTGAGGATAATCCTCCGACGTTGGCCATCTAAGTTCTGAAATAACACGTGTGTACCACCATGCCTAGCTGTAGAAGTATTAAAAAATGGTTTTTATTTATTCTGAAAATTTCATGTATATATGTATATATACTTATATATGTATATACATATACATATATATACACACACATACATTTATGTCTTGATCTTATCTACCCCCTTCCCCCTCCAACTTCCTTCAGAATCTCCCTCCCAACTTCATGTTCTCCTATTTTTATTCTAGTATTATTATTTTTAAGTCCTTGAGTCTAGTTAGTGTTGCCCATATCTGCTTGGGTTTGTAGTCATCCACTGGGGCATGGGTAGCCTCCAAAGAAAAGTAGCTCTCCCTCCTTTAGCAGACTTCAACTGCAATAACTCCTCAGCTGAGCCCTCCCCGTCTGTGCTGTCTATGCTGGATTTTTTTTTTTTTGTTTTTTTCCAGACAGGGTTTCTCTCTGTAGCTTTGCGCCTTTCCTGGAACTCACTTGGTAGCCCAGGCTGGCCTCGAACTCACAAAGATCCGCCTGCCTCTGCCTCCCGAGTGCTGGGATTAAAGGCGTGCACCACCACCGCCGGCCTATGCTGGATTTTTAACCGGCTTGCTCTTATGCAGGTCTTATGCAGGTAAGCACAGCTCTTGTGAGTTCCTAGGTACAACGGTCATGTCATGTCCGTAGATAGACTTCTACAGCCCTCCTCTCCTACATTCCCTCTTTCCTCCCTTCCACCGGGATCCCTGAACCTGGAGGTGTGTGGTATAGATGTCCCATCTGTGGCTGAGCGCTTGCTGTCTTTTATTCTCAGTACTTGAAACAGTTATGGAGCCCTTCATTCACAATGTAGGATTTTTGATGGGGGTCTTTTAATACATAAGAGGAGAGCATCTTGACAGGCACTTAAAAAAATGCCTCAGAAGAGATTCCCTGTGTGATACAGAATGAATCTGGGCACTAAGGATTAGCTTGCAGATTAAATTGCTGTGCTTATGCTAGGAGAAATGGCAGCTCCCATCCATTCCTCATCGTGGGTTAAAACAGTTATTCCCTTAGTGGAAAGCTAGAACCATGAAGAAGATGAACCTCTTTTGACTTGCAGATGGGAAGCTGTGCTGCGCTTCAGAGACAAATTATCACTGGCTTTTCCAGAGTTCATAGCTGCCTTTGCCCTATATACACACTTTGAATGTATTATTTAAAAAGGCATTCAAGTTCGTCTTGTATCTCAATTCTTAAATAATTTAAGGCTCTGACTTGTACAATTCTGCCTTTGTAGTTTTCCTTGTCCTCTCCACCTGGGAAAGCATCGATTTCGAGGGACTGAACAGAGATTACAACTAGGAAAAGATTTCTCTTGATACTGCCCTGCATGGGAGTGTGTAGGTGGGCCTGACGAGAATCCATCAACGCAAGAAGGCCTGCCCCAGAGGAGACACGAGGCAGCTGATAATTTGTTTAGTGGCCTACATCAATTCTGGGCCATTTGCAAACCCTGGGCAGCATGTAGTGAGGCCACAGTGTGTCTGATTATCAGAGACTGAGGGGTGTTGCTGAAGTGCCATCCCTACATCAGGACCACGTATCCCTTTTGTTGTCTAAGGCTGAGATCTACCCTAGGCAGTCTTCATGTAGCTTGCTCTTCCTAAATTGAGAACGCTGTCCTTTCTCTGTTGGACAGGTGAGTATTTTAAAGGTACCTAATGTCCAGCTAGAAGAGGAATCGTGGCTCAGTCTTCAGGAAAGGAACATGGCTATACGGAGTCATTGCCTCACGTGGACACAGTATGCATCCATGAGGGAAGAGTCTGTCTTCCGGGAAAGTGTGGAGAATCCAAATTGGTAAGATCACCTGTGTGTGTATGTGTGTGTGTGTGTGTTGGGTGTGGGGATCCATACCCAGCACATGATTTTATAATTATGGTCGCTGTCTATGACACATATTTCCCATTATTTTTAATCACGTAAGTAATAGATGAATATGTTTTCTTTTGGAGAAAATATGACAGAACTCCAAGTACCCTCCAAATTCTGGTATTTTCTTACTCTCGCCAAAGGCAATGAATGTCACCAATTTATTGGATATTCTTTTTGGACCTTTAAAGTCAATCTAGGTATTCAGCAGAGTTTAAATAAGGAAAACATTTTGTTTGATGTTTTCATGCATGTGACCCTGCCAGTGGGCCTGCCTAGCACCTGTCAATTCAAGCAAACTTAAGGAGATGCTTCTCCACAGGCTCACCCAACCTGCTTAGTTTGTATGTCTTTTTTACACACATGATTTTTATGTCATCCAAGTTTTGTACACTTATCTTTTATGTTTACTCGACTGCTCCTGAGCTTTGCCTATCTGATACACGTAGAGCTAGATTGTTCCTCTGCATGCGATTCAACTTTACTACATTTTATTTAGTTACTGCCACAACGGTAGATACTCTGCTGGTCTCTAGTTTCTCTTTGTTGTAAAGCAGAATAGCACATCCATGAGTTGTATTTCCTCTGAATATGATGACTCTTACGTGATATGTGTTTCACTCAGTGAAAATTTTCAGTGTTGTGTTTGTTGCAAGATTATAAACAATCAAATTTACCTTTCCTAGCACACATTAGCGACACAACTGTGCACATGATACATATGTACACAGTTACTGCTTAACCCTGCAGGTATGTATACTAAATCCTCCTGAAATGTGTGACTTTAAGTGGATTCTGTGGTATGTAGAGGGCTCACAGATAAGCATTGGAGAAACCTGGAGTGTTAACCATGCAGGGTTATCTCCTCAATGGAGTGATGAATATCTGCTTTCCATCCAGAAGGCTGAGAGTAGATCTTTTTAATAACCTGGTGACATTTGGTGACCTACCTGTAGGGCCATACCTCACCCAAATCCCCCAGAATGTTTATTGCAGACTCTCCCTCCCTTGACCTTTATCTTTATCTTTGTTTCTCAGTCAATAGAACCCATCCTCAGGGGAGATGTCACATGGAGTTTATAGCCTGCTAACCTCTATGCTTATCTTGGTCAGAGACCACACCAGATCCTAGGCCCTTAAGCAATCATTCATGGTGGAGGTCATGTATATTTTGCAAAAGAGTTTCTGTGTAGCCACATCTTAAGATTTATTGTCCACATGGGATTGGGATAATTGTTACCAGGAAACTTTTTTCCAAAATCGTACTAGACGTAAATGTGTCTAAATAAACTGGCTTGGTGTCAGGCTTCAGAAGTTTGAATTGGTGTTGGCTAACGACATTGAGCTGAACCAAATATCCTTCTTTACCTCACGCTGATGTTTCCCTGTGTCTGTGAAGCTCACAGTGATCCCCACAGTGATTGTATGCCTTAGATGTTAGCTTTAAAGCACTGTGGGCTGGTTTTCAGGACACTTACAATTTGAGTTCCAGGAAATCTTAGTTCGAAATGCTGTAGTTAGATACCACAGTCTTGGCTGTTCAAGCAACACCTGTGAATTTCTCGTGGCTCTGGAGGCTGGGAAGACCATTCTGTGCGCACTGGCAGATCTGGTCTCTGTGAGCCTGCTTCTGGCCTGTCTCCTGTTAAACCCGATGGTGGAGAACATGCGATCTGCTCTCCTTCTCCATGGAAGGATTCCATGGCTGAGTTCTACATTCACAGAATCATGTAAACTTGGCTTATTTCCCAAAGGCCAGTGTCCTAACTCCTTCCCACTCTGGGTTAAGGTTTCAACACACAGGCTGGAGGCATCTGGGTAGTACACAGCTTGTCTCCCACGCATGAGGTCTTCCATCCCTAGCACCAAAAATACAATGCAATTCAATTCAATAAAATAAAAATGGCAACATACAAATTTTGGGGTACATAGACACATGATTCGTAACACAGATTCTGGAGTGTTGTCTTGTAGTGTGTTAGCATACAAGTTTGCACTCCATAACAGCACTCAGCAGAGTTTACTTCCCTACAACATGGCCTGTAGTTAATTAACACAATTTAATTTTTATAAGTACAATGGGTGAGAAACAATCAATTGTAGCATGAATTGTTAGACGGTCTTATTAATAAAAACAAACCCGGAGCCAGGTATTGGGGTGAACGCTGAAAGATCAGAGAAACAGAACCAGCCACAGCTAACCTCACCTCGCCAATTCCTCACCTGATCTCGTTTCCTCAAACTGGAAGCCTCTGTGTCCTCACCGAGTGGATCTCAGCTGAACTGCTGCTCAGAAGCCTAAAAGCTTAACAGACTCTAGTTCCTGGTTTTCACGCCTTATATACCTTTCTGCTTTCTGCCATCACTTCCTGGGATTAAAGGCATGTGTCACCATGCCTGGGTGTTTCCAGTGTGACTTTGAACTCACAGAAATCTGGATGGATCTCTATTTCCAGAATGCTAGGATTAAATGGCCATTTTCTGGCCTCTATTTCTATCTGGCAGCTGTTCTGTTCTCTAACCCTAGGTAAGTTTATTAAGGTGCACAATATATCGGGGGAACACAATATCACCACAATCAATTCCTTGAAAACAGATTTCAAAGAAAGATTTTTATATTTCTATGTGTATGGTGCTTTGCCTGCATGTATATATGTGCACGACATGTGTGCCTCCTGCCTGCAGAGGCCAGAAGAAGGCATTGGATCCCCTGGAAGTGGAATTATCGATGTGTGTGAGCTGCTGTGTGGGTGCTGGGAACCAAACCTAGTCCTCTGCAGGAGCAGCAAGTGCTTCTTAACTGCCGAGCCCTCTCTCCAGTCTCCTTGTTTTGTTTTTGAGATAAGTATCTTGCTATTTACTCCTGGACTCCTGCCATCCTCCTGCCTCAGCTTGTTTGGTGTCTGCCATCTTTTTTAGCACCCAAAGATAGATTTTGAAACAAAAGTAAAATATCACAAGCACTAAATATTAATGACAACCATTATGGTAAATAATGTGATTTCAGAAGATAGTTTACTGTGTTTTATTATTATTGTTCTGTGTGGCCTGAAAAATTTTATTATATAGCTACAGTTTTAATGAAAATAATAAAACCTTCAAATAACTAATTGTCCCAATGTAAAAGCCATTCTTAGGGCCCAGCCTTTTTCCATATCATTCCCACCTGCACAGCTCTGGCCACACATCAGTGATGCTAGGATGTTTCAACAGCCTCCCGGATGAGTAAGGAAGCATGTCTTATTCACATCAGAGGGAGAGCCATGGAGCCATAGTTTTTGCTTGGCTGATGCCCAGAGCTGACACGGGACATAGATGGCTGGGATTAAAAGCTGGGGCCAGGGAACAGAGCTCTGTTGTTGGCATGCAGATGGCGTAAAAGGATGGAGTTGTCTGATGCATGCAAAGTAAGTCATTTCATCCTCTTTATTTTAGTACTGTTTTTTGTTCATGTTATTTGGTATTATATTTGGGCTATTGGATAGTCTTAAAAGCTGTCAGTTAAATTAAAATTTGCCAACATAATCCAGGAAACTTTTCACTTTATGTTTTTTTTTCTTAAATTATATGAAAAGAATAATTCTTATGATGAGGAAAAGGTACATGACTATGACTCTGGTAACTAATATTAATTCTGGGAAACAAATCACATGAACTAGAGATCATGCTTATTTACATACTTTTTACATACTGTTTACATTCTACTGTTCTTAGTCCATTCTTACTTGACTCTTAGGTTTCTGAACTTTTAGCTATTGCAGTGTTATAATGGAAATCTCTGCAATTGCATGTTTTATCACGTATTTGATTACTTTTTTGGAGACAGGGTCTCATGTTATCAATGCTGGTCTTGAACACATTATGTAGCCAAAGATGACCTTGAACTTCTAATTCTTCTGCTTCTACCTTCCAAGTACTAGGATTACAGGCCTATGCAACTACACCTGGTGTATGTAGTACTGGAGATGGAACCCAGGACTTGGTGTATGCTAGGCTAACACTCTACCAACTGAGCTACACCCCCAACCTGTTATCTATGATCTAAGAATTTTTTATGACTCAATTCTAATTTGTAGTATGGGTATATGTATATATGGAAAGACAGAGAATGAATAAATATGAATGTGTGTTATTGAAGACTTGGGCAAGCCAGACAGATGCTCTACCACTGAGCTGTAGCCTCAGTTTGCATAGTTCAAAAATAGAGAAACAGAAATTATGCTTAGAACTATTTACCATTATCCTGCAAGACTCTGCTCCATGTTTAGGTTTTCTGTTATCTCAGTACGCCATCCCCAGAAGTGCTCACTTCCCCACTTAAGACTGATGGGACTGGGAACCTGCTTCCTTACTTCCAGAGCCAGATGTAAGTCCAGGAAAGATGTGTATTCAGGGATTTATGTATTTGGCATGGACAATCCCCCATGTCGATGTTGTCTTCTCTGTTGTACAGTGACTGGTGTGGATCCTAGGTCCAGGAGGCCATGTGGAGTGTGTTGGCGAATGTCAGAGTCTCCGGACTCAGAGACTCCAGGCTGATGTTCTCCTTGCCCTTAGGACCCCTGAAGACAAGCCAGAAAATAGAAAAGTGAACAAAACAACAACAGAACAAAATTAAAATCATCTCTTGTGGGAATGAGCTTTTACTAGGAACATGGAAAGTGGTGGTGAAAAAAAATATGATAATTTCTGCTTTCTGAAAACCTCCATTCTGAGATAGGCTTATTAGTTTCTTAGTATTTGTGTTTGAACTGATTCTTCTTTAAGTTTAGTAATATATTTGATTTAATCCAGTATGTCCAAAATATTATCATATTTACATATAATTAGTATAAATAGTTAAGGAATATTTTACAGAAATTTCTAACGAGCCTCTGACATCTAGTATGCCATTACTGTTTTGAGGTCCCAGCATCTACGTGTGGACTGTGGCTACCACTTGGAAATTACAGTTTTGGCTAAGAAGGTCGAGTAAGTTTGCTATCTCTTGCCCTTAACCTTTGTGACCTCAGAACTGGAGCAGCTTGGTAGTGATACTTATGTATTCTAACCACTATTACACCTGTTTTAAATACATTCATTAGGTCTGAGTTCTTCCTTTGTAACTAAAATTTTTTGATGTCTATTCTGTGTGCTCGAGTACATGTGTGCCATGCCACGTATGTGGAGGTCAGAGGACAACTTGTAGGAACTAGTTCTCGCCTTCTACTGTGTGGGTTCTGGGGATTGAACTTAGAGTGTCAGACCTGGCAGAGGAATTTTACCTGCTGAGACAACTCTGTGGCTCTTTAAAAAATAATTAAAAAAATTTAATTCATTGACAGTTTCATATGTGTATAATAATGAATTTTGGTCATTTTCACCTACCGGTTGCCAATTCTCATTCTACTTTCTTTCCTGCTGAAACCATTCTTCCTAGTAAGTCCCCTTCCACTTTTAGGACGTGTGTGTGTGTGTGTGTGTGTGTGTGTGTGTGCACGCGCGCGCGCATTCCACCGAATTAAATTAGGATTGTTTTCATGAGCATAGGATGGGCAGTCAGTGACCACACCACTGAGGACTGTGGTGTCTTCCTTGTCTGGTGTCCATTTTCTGTCAGTGGATCCTCTGGGAGGGGTGGGGGGCCTCACGGACCCCTCCCCTATCCAAGGTGGAATGTTAAGAACCATAGCTGCTGTGAATCCTTGAGTACACCCACTTAGTTTTGAGTAATTTAATTTGTTCTTTTTTCCTTTACAATAGACTTTTATTATCCTGTTGCAGACCGTGGTAGATGCAGAGTTGCTTTGGTTTTAGTAGTTGACATTTTACCTAAGTAAGGCTGTTCTAGAAGACAGTTGTCGTCTTGAGGAGTTTGCCTTCTGCTCCTCACCCCACAGCTATATTCTTGTGGCAAGTTAATCTGTACCTTCAGTTTCTCCTTGGTGGAGTTTTTTGCTTTTGAGTGAGGCGATGATTCTTCTACATTCGGTGTAGCATCTCAGCGCCTCATATCTGAACTTTCCCACGTCCAAACCCCATCCTTGTGTTCTGATGGCATAAGACCTCACATCTGACTTTAAAATGCTCAGCTGAGTATATGCCAAGAGTGTTGAAGGTTCTTTTTTTTTTTTTTTTTTTATAAAAATTTCAGTGAAACCACTCCTAGAACAGAGTACAAAAGATGTTAAAAGCACACATGAAATTTTACAAACAGATTAAATTAATGGGTTGAACAGTCTGGTCTCATAGTTTTATAGAGGATCCCCAGGTGAATATTACTCATTCTAATAAATAGGTATGTAACCTTTGAAGTTTTCAGTTTTAGATTCTTGGCTGAAAGAGCCAAGTTTCAAGTAATTATCCAACAAATCACAAATAGTATGACTTAATATCTTTCGAAAGATACTTGTTGGGCAGTTTGTATATATATCTCTTTCTTCTTCTGGAATTTTTTTATGTTGGTTTCAGCAGCGGATGTAGCAGTTGGGTGACTTCTGTGAGATTTTAAGGCTGGCACTGCCCTCTTTCAATCGATTTCTAGGCTCATGGTTCCCCAAGTATTAGCATCCTCTGACTCTACTCACTTACTTGGCAATTATTTCTAAGACTCAGCCTGGTGCTGCAGGACTTGAGGGTGCTGTTACCTAACAGCCAGAGTGAGTGCTCCTGTACTCAGCTGAAGACGCAACTCCCCCTGCCCATATTGACCTTAACTTCCAGGACACCAGAGCGTGATCTAACAATTAGCAGAGTTCATCACCACTTACGACAGCTGAGCCACAAGGCCCCTTCTGTTCAAACTCAACATCTGGGTAGAGCCTTATTTGGTCTCAGAATGACTGCTCTCATAAAGGACCCCATTTGCCTTCTGATGTTTGTGTTCACATTGTCAGGGTCTGTTCTGATTTCCTTACCTGTACTTGCTGTCTTGTGGGGGTTTTGCCCTGACGTCATGGTTTTCTGTAACCCAGAGTCAAGCACAGTGTATGCCACACAGAAGGTGCTCATGGCCCTTTGACAAATGAATGATTAATGTTAATGGGATTCAGGTAGTACATCTGGTCCAAATTAGGAGTGGTGGAAGGGAGGGGAAAGAGATGTTACTGGGCAGAGGGTAGGTAGAACTTGGGAAGCTCTGATGGGCTCGGGGAAGGAGTCTTGTGCACTGACATGGGAAGCTCTCATTGATGCTCTTGGTCATCTGTGTGCTCTTTGCTCTGGGAAACATTGGCTTGAGCTCCCTCACACAGTGATGCGCAGATTTAGTAAGATCCTAAGGGGGACTGCTCTACACTTGGAGGGTATAAACACAGAGTAAGTGCAAGTTGTTACTAATGGTGAGTAAATGTTTCTGATGTTGGGGGACTCTTAAAAGGCACTATGTTTGAAAAGTGGAGTAAGCTGTTTGATTGAAAGGAGAGGTGATAACTAAGATGGAAAGAAAGATTTTTAGCCAAGAGAACATTCTGTGGCACTCACAAGTGAAAGCTTTTGAAATATCTTAGTGGACATCATTGGTACTTTTAATCCTCCATAGGTTTAGAGTTGTGTCTTACTCCAAGGTTCAGAGGGGAATTAAGAAGTACAGATATGTTGCAGTGAGTCTAGCTTTGTAGAGGCTCCAGGTGAATCTGCCCAGTAGCTTTGGAAACTTTGATAACCAGCCAGTGTCCTATGGCACTACTGATAAGCAGATAAAGAGCCGGCACCCCTTTAGAACTCTATCCCCATTTTGCAAAGTTCAAGTTAATCTTGTAAAGCGTGACAAGTTGATAACCTTCTCCAGCAAACAGCAAACATTTCCCAGCGAAAACATCCCACTAAAAAAAAGCATAGGAAACTCTCAGCAGCCCCTTGAACGTGTGTGAGAGGAATGATTGATGAAGGGAAGGGGTGAAGAAGTGAGACTCCAGTGAGCCTGAAAATGTGTGGTATTGTCTGCTCTCAGGGAGCACACACCATGGGGGCATCTCTTTCTTTGTGGTCGTTACGCATCTATCTACAATAAATTAAATACTCAGAATATTAAAATGATAGTGTTTCATCAGCCAGGCAGTGATGTAGTGCAGAACTCACAGACCCCAAGACCATCAAGAGGAGCGCGGTGATTCAGATGTGCCTGTCAGGAGGTTCATCAGCCTGGAAGCCTGATTATCCTCAGAGCTGGGCTGTATTTTGTCACTGACAGCATGCCGGAGGAAAAACCTGACTTGACTGAACCACCATTTATTTTGCCTTACCATTTCAGAGAGTCCAGGGCGTGGCCATCTGGTCCTATGGCCTTCAATCAAGCTTGTGGCAGGGTGTGGACATCATGGAGGAAGGGCATGGAAGAGAAAAGCCTCTTGCTTCACAGCAGCCAGGAAGAAGGGGGAGAGAGGCGGGTGTGGGGGGTGGGGGGAGAGGAAAGGGAGAGAGAGAATGAGCCTTAGCTATACTCTTCAGAGGTCCCCACGTCCTGTTTCCTCCTTTCTATTTGCCTTCCAATCATCCATTCAGTTATGGGTCAAGGGATCAATCCATTCGTTAGCTCAAACTTGCCATGGTGCAATCATTTCCAAAACGCTCCACCTCTATATATTTATTGTATTGGGAATCAAGCCTTCTACATATGAACCTTGTAGGGATATTCCATACCTAGCCCAATGCAAGGGTATGCTGATTAGTTTTTTTGACAACTTGAAGGACAAACTTCAACTGGGGAAATGCCCCCTTCAGTTTAGCCCATAGTCTGTAGGGGATTTTCTTGATTAATGATTGATGTGAGAGGGCCCAGCCCACTGTGGGTGGTGCCATCCCCTGAGCAGGTGGTTTCTGGATCTGAGCGAGTGCATGTCCTCTAGAGCACCTTATACAGATGTCCTTAATTCAGCCTTGGGACAATTCAAGTAGCAGATGTTAATCTCATTTTATAGAGGAGACAAAGTTTCAGAACGCTTCAGGGATTTATTTATGTGATGCGAGTGCAAGGTTAGATGAAGATCCAACAGCTTTGATTTTAGGAGTGGCCTTACTCACCCCTGTCCTGAAGCTGTGCCTGTCTGTCTGTCCAATAGACATAGCCTTTATGCTTGCTTATGTTACATTTTAATTTATATCACATTTGTAAATACAACTTTAGTAGGTACACAAGTGCTGAAAACTCTGCATTTGAGAGCTCTGTGGATTGCGTGGGGTCTCCAGGGATCATGGTTACAGAAATCAGTTTTGCCAAACAGCATGGGAGGCACGTGATCTGGTGTGATGGGTACAAGACAGCCCGTGGGGGGGGGGGGGATGTCTCTGTAGCAGTGTTAGGTTCAGGGTTACCCAGGGACTGAGCATGCTGATTGGAAGACCCCATCTCCTTTGGTCACCCTTCTTTCTGTGTGCTTATAGAAGGCTCTAAACTCTGATTGGAACTGAGATGTCACCACATCATGACACCAGTGGAACATTTTCCCCTCCCTTCAAAGGCACTTTAATTAAATTTCCATCATGAAGATAATTAGACAAGATTTGCCACACCTAGCCAGCCAGTATTCCAGGCCAGGATCTCATTAGGAAACTGCTTTTCTGGAAACTGCCCCTTTGAGCTTTCCAAGTTGATGGCCCTGTGCTCTGGGGATTAGTTTCATCCATGTTTTCCCTGGAATTTTATTTTCCCAAATTTAGAAGGAAAAAGCAGTCTTGGTTGTTTAAACTGCTGTTAATTTTCAGAGTGCCTAGATTTGGACTGTGTGTTCTTTTTCATGATTCTGGTGTGTGGTATGTTGAACGATGTCTGTGTACGAACAAAAAGCAGCTCAGATCCTGGTACTGCCTACGTGAGCTGGTCTCATTCACACACGTTGTCATTGGCTTGTCTCTCAGCTGGTGAAGGCTGCCCTCTACTGACCTTAGCAGATGGACAATTTCCTTGACACAATAATCTCCAAATATGTCTCCTTTCCCACCTTTCTTCTGGCCCTCCCCTCTTTCCTTCCCTTCCTAATGCATTTTAGTGATTTCTTACTGCATACTAGTTATTGTGATTGGAATTGAGACTGTAATGGAGAAAAAAGAGATACTCCTACTTAGAAAAATGTTTCGTATTTTCTAGTCAGATATTTGACTGCAAGTGACAGACATATAAGTCAGTATATGAGCATTCCGGCTTTATGGGCCCCACCTCCATAAACAGGCAGTGAGGTGATCACTGATTTTTTGGGCAGGGTGGAGTAGAGAATTTCGATTCTAGAGATGAGGACCCCAGCAGGGAGGTGGTTGCCTTGGACGTAAAAAGAGAAAGGGATGTGAGAAAATCCACCAGTCACAGTAATAAGGGAGAGAAAGACATGGCTGACTGAGAATCAGTTGACATAAATTGAACATTACCAGAGACTGACTGACTGACGAGATATCGGAGCTGTAACACTTGTGGCTGATGATCTTCTGGACCAGTGTCGGTAAGTGGGGCAGAGAAAGGGAAGGCTTTGGGGTTGTGGGTGACAGAGCTGCATGTGATCAACCCTTCTGCCCTTGGCTAAGTTACTCCACGTCTCTTTACTACAGTTTCTTCTTATTTACATAGAGAAACTAATTTACAAAACGTATCAGCCCTTGAGGACGTGTTGTCTAGGGTGTGATGTACACTGTCGCCGTAGAGAGTTTTGAGTGTGACTGAGAGTATGAAAAATGTGTGTAAAGATGAGTGTGATACAGTTGTCTATAGGCTTAACAGAGAGGGAGACAGGAGGAAAACCTGAATCTCCCTGCATGCTTCTTGACGTAAACACCACCCACTTCATGTGCGGGGTAGGGAGGAAGAACCAACCTTTCAGAGTGTAGGTACGGAGAGCCATGGGGTAACTAAATGAAGGGCTAGCCCATGCTAGCTGCAGCTTTGCTGAAAATGGTTCTTGGTTGCACGGAACCTATTCAGAATGTTTTATTCTATAGAAATGATAGTCATGGCTTTACTATTAATTTTATGTGATTGTCAAAGTAATGCATATAAGATTTGCTAACCTCAGGCGAGTATGATAAATAACCAGCAGCTCTAATTCTAATGCTCCCAGATTCTGTTAGTCAATATTACATCTCAGTCAATTTGTCCATCTTTTTTTTCTCTTGTGTTTCTTCTTCTCCTCCTCCTCCTTCTCCTCCTCCTTCTCCTCCTCCTCCTCCTCTCCCCCCCCCCCCCTCCTCCTCCTCCTTCTTTCTTTTTTGGTTTTTCGAGACAGTGTTTCTCTGTGTAGCTTTGCGCCTTTCCTGGATCTTGCTCTGTAGACCAGGCCTGCCTCTGCCTCCCGAGTGCTGGGATTAAAGGTGTGAGCTGCCACCACTGCCCAGTTTGTTTCTTTTTTTTAAAATTTATTTATTGTGTATGGGTATTTTGCTTACATGTATGTCTGTGCACCACATACATGCAATGCCTGTGGAGGCCAGGAGACAGCATTTTGCAAACCCTGGGACTAGAGTTATAGAATGGTGTGAGCCGCCATGTGAGCGCTGGGAATCGAACCCAGGTTCTCTGGAAGAGCAGACAGTGTTCTTAAGTACTGAGCCATCTCTCCACCACCCTTTTTTGTTTCCTTTAAAACTTGTGTGTGCTTGCGTGTGTTTGTGCCTCTGTGTGTGTGTGTGTGCGTGCATGTGCGTGTGCATGTGTGTTAGCATGTGTTAGGGGCTGACTCACTGATGTTAGAAGACGTCCTTGGTTGTTGGTCCTCCTCGCTTTTCATCCTGTTTGCGAAAGGATCTCTTGTTTGCCACTTCATACATGGGGGTACCTGGCTCACGAGCTTCTGGGAGTTTCCTGGGGTTCTCCTGTTTCCACTTCCTGACTCATCATAGATTGCATTGAGGTTACAAATATGATCTACCACATCCAGCTTGACATGGGTGCTGGGAATCTGAACTCGGGTCCTCACACTTGTGCAACTAGCAGTTTACGAACTGAGCTATCTGCTCAGGCCTAATTCGTTCCTGTTTTTTTTTTTTTTTTTTAATGAACACAAGGCTGAAGAAAACAGCTGATGTTAAAGTATGCTGCACAACCAGCTGCACTTTTCAGAGGCATTTAAACCGAAGCTCGTCCTGACAAGAGACATTTGGGATAGTCGTGTGTCACAGGGAGAAAATGCTACGGTGCTCTGAGTTACTGAAAGTGCAGTGTTTTCTTCTCTGACAGTCTTGAAATATAGTAGGGTGAACACCCATCCTGTGGATGGCAAGGACGTGACCCTCTTTACTGCCCTGCTGGTCTCTGACAGGTGGACAGACGCCGAGCATGCTTTTCTGAGGACTCACTTCTCAGATTGGCAGAAAGAGCTGTTGGTTAGAATATGATATGAGAGAGACCTTGATTAATCCCTTCCCCTACGTTTGCTAGAGGACTCTCAATGCTAATCTCTCCCAAAGAGTGGGAGACTCTTCAGCTTCTCATCTTTAAATATTAAAGTCATTGTAGAAGTCTGCTCCGACTAATCCAGAATAAAGACAGGAGAGATTAATGTCACTACAATGTCGTTTTACATGAATAAAGCATTTTAAATGAGCTTAAATCTAAGAAGCAGGTTAGGCAGAGGTGTATGTGTTAGGTTGGGTGGGGTAACTCGTGTGTGTGTGTGTGTGTGTGTGTGTGTGTGTGTGTGTGTGTGTGAGCAGGAAGAGGAAGGTGGGAGGTGGGAGGTGGGAGGGAGGGAGAGAGGAGGCTGAAGGTTTAGATTTTTGCTGTAACTTGATCTAAATGTAGGTACTGCTGTTAGATACAAGGGCAAGCGTATGTGCTCCAGATGATTCTAAGTGACAGAGAGCTTGCCTGGCTTGCATTAATACTCAGTACCGGGGAAAGAAACAGAAAAGACAAGGCCACGCTTGCTAGATTGACTAAAAATCACATCTTGTTGAGTCCAGTGTTTCTCAGAATATTTTTGTGTGTAAGTGCGTGTTTACACACATATGTATGTATACACAGGAACATACGCACAGGAGATTTGGGCTTTTTCTCTTCTCCATAAGATGTAAGAAGGTAGGGAGAATTGAGAAAATATTTTCGGTACTGAGTAGTTTGATGGCGAAGATAACTAGTTCCTCTAACAAATGCGGTTGCATTCATATGACTCCAAAGCCCGAGGCGCCTTTCAATCTGGGGTTCACATTCCTTGCCATTTTTATCTCCCATATCATGCAATTCCTGAGACTATCATGGGATGGATAAACCTTGTGCCATGGATGGGCATTTTCAGATAATGTGTGTGTGTGCGGGTTAGCTTTTTGTCACTTTGATACAAAATAGAGTCATCTGAGAAGAAGGAACCACGATTGAGAAAATGCCCCCATCAGATTGGACTGTCAGCAAGTGTGTGCCGCATCTTCTTGGTTCATGATGGATGTGGGTTCTGCTGTCCTTGAAGTGGTGGTCCTGGGTGGTATAAGAAAGGAAGGTGAGCAAGCCAGGTTGCAGCATCCCTCGGTGGTCCCTGCCTCAGTTCTTGCCTCCAGATGCCTGCATTGAGTTCCTGCCTTGACTTTCCTCAGTGATGGACTGTGGGGTGGAAGACTAAGCCAAATACACCCTTTCCTCCGCAAGCTGCTTTTTGGTAACGGTGTTTATCACAGCAATAGAAAGCAAACCAGGGCGGTGTGGCTCCTCAGAGACTGTCTGCTGCTTTGTGCCCGGGCCCTTATGGGTTTTCTCTTGGGATGCTTTGCCATCAGCTGATGCTGACACTCACTTACTTATTCCTTTGCATTTCCTGTTATGCAGTGAGGTTCCGGAAGAGCCTCTCATTTTCAGTATGATGTGGGGAAAGGAAAACTAAGTGGTGCCTTAAGAGGTTTGAAGTGAAGGGCGAGCCCAAAGTTAGCAGGTGCCTTAACTGAAAATGTTTCTTCGTAGCACCGACATTTTATAAAATAAAAAAGGAGTGTTTTATTTTTATAAAACTGAAATTCAAGGCTGCCATTTTTTTTTGTTTGTGTAGTATGTACACGTAAGGTGTACGTGTGTGAGGTGAACGTGTATATTTGTGTGTGTGAGGGTATGGGCATGTGTGTGTGTGGAAGTCAGAGGAAGACACTGCGTGTCCTACTCAATCACTCTGCCCTGTTTCCTTGAGACAGGGTCTCTCTCTGAACCAGGAACTAGGCTGGCCACCATCAGGTCCCCTCGATCCTCCCGCCTCCACTTGCCATAGCCCTGGGGTTACAGACAGGTGTGCATGGTTACACCTAGTTTTTTAATGTGGGTGCCGGGAATTTGAACTCTGGTCCTCATGCTTGCCAGGAAACACTTTTATCCACTGGGTCATTTCACTAGCTCTGCAATAGGTATGTATCTATATATAGATATCACATATGCTATATGTTACATATCATTATAAATATATATTATACTTACATATTTTTGTGATTTTATATATGATATGTAATATAGAGTCATATGTAATCACAAATATACATGTAAATATATGTGTTATATATATTTGTGATTATATATGATATGTAATATATAGCATGTAGTAACCATGTAGTCAGCAGTTTCAACAAATGAACTAGGCCAGGTTAACTATAGCCCAACTCTCTAGTGGAGATGCATATGTTCAGCTTTTGTATAGCTGGAAGTCTTAATTTCCTTTTCATATCTGGAAGGTAGTTTTGTTGAGTTCTTGGTTTATAGTTTTTCTTTTTGGAGTGCTGAATATATCAACCCAATTCCCTCTGACCTGCAAAGTTTCTGATTAAAAAAAAAAAAAAATCCACTGCCGACCTCCCGGAAGCTCCTTGTATGCGGCAGGTTACTTTATTCTCTGTGCTTTCGATATTCCCCCTGTGACTTTTGACACTGTACAGTGTGGTTGGTGTAGATCTCCTTCGACGTCTCCTACTTGGAGTTTGTTGAGACTTCGAATTTGTATGCACATTTCCTTTTCTTTTAAATTTGGGAAGTTTGGGCCATTATTTGCTGTGGGATATTCTGTATGGCAAATGTGTTGCTAATAAAACACTGATTGGCCTGTGGCTAGGCAGGAAGTATAGGCGGGACTAACAGAGAGAATAAAAAGAACAGGAAGGCGGAGGGAGTCTCTGCCAGCTGCCAGCCAGGACAAGCAGCATGTAAAGATGCCGGTAAGCCACAAGCCATGTGGCAAGGTATAGATTTATAGAAACGGGTTAATTTAAGATATAATAACAGTGAGCAAGAAGCCTGCCACGGCCATACAGTTTGTAAGCAATATAAGTCTCTGTGTTTACTTGGTTGGGTCTGAGCGGCTGTGGGACTGGCAGGTGAAAGAGATTTATCCTGACCGTGGGCCAGGCAGGAAAACTCTAGCCACTATTATTGCTTTATATAATCTCCCCTCTCCATTGGCATTGATTTCCCCTTTAAGACTTCACAGTGTGTGAGTGGGCCCACCTGACAGTCTCCATAGGTCTCCAAAGCTCTCACCATGTCTCTCCATTCATTTTCCTTTTGGAACAGCCTGTCCTCAAGTTCCTTGCTGCTGATGCTTTCTGCTTTTAAAGCGGTTTGTCTTGGTTGATAGTCTCATCTTGTTCATGTTTCAGTTCCCTGAGTTTATGTAGTTGTTTGAATGGCTAGTTGGACATTTTTAAAAATAATTATTTCAAATTAATTGTCAGGTAATTCATATACCTGTTTCTTTAGGGTGAGTCTCTAGACATTTATTTGGTTCTATGACTGGGCCATTTCCCCCACTGCCCCGCCGTGTGTGTGTGTGTGTGTGTGTGTGTGTGTGTGTGTGTGTGTGTGTTTGTCCTGTGACCTTTCAGAGAGATTTGGCTCTATGAAACAATGACCACCTCTCCCATTTGTCATGGGCTGGCTTACACAGCTCAGCCAGGAGTGTGCTGGCCTCTCAAACTTCTTCTGAGCGTCTCTGGGACTGTATATATGATTTCCCAGATGCAGAAGTCTGCCCTGTCGTAGAGCCGAGCCTGTAACCTCTCGTTTTTGCTGGTGGTTCCACAGACTCTTAAGGGCTGTACCAGCATGCTGTGCTGGCTTTAGTTCTCAGTGACCAGCAAGCATCCATGTATACTGTTTCCCTTCCCCAGAGTACGTCCTCAGGCAAGGCCTGCTAGAGCCACAGTACCGATGCACATTTATCTCCTTTTTCTCTTCTGTGGGAGAAACAAGCCTTTGTAGTTTTCCACCCATTCTGCCCCACTGTGCTAGTTGGGAGGGAGCTATCTGGAGTGTGATGGCTAATTCAGATGGATTAAGGATCACTTAGGGCAGTAGTGAGGGCAGGTTTAAATGTATCTGTAAGAGCTTTTCCAGACTGGATTAAGCCTAATCTGGGGAAAATCTGTACTGAATGTGGGTGGCACTATCCCCTGGGCTGAGGTCCTGGATGGAGGAAAAAGGGAAAAAGAAGAAAGCTAGCTGAGTGCCTGGATTTTTCCTTTCTTGGTTTGCCTCCCAATGGCACAGAGCCGGGGTGGCCAGGCAGCCAGACTTTTCCCAGCATGACAGATTATCCCATGAACCAGGACCTGAAACACACCTCTCTTCCAGTGGGGCACAGTGGTGTATGCCTATGTATATTTCAGCCCTTGGGAGCTGGAGATGGAAGATCAGAATTTCAAGGCCAGTCCCTACCACACAGTGTCTGAGGCCGACCTGGGTTATAGGACACCTAGTCTCACAACAAACATCAGCAATAACCTCTCCTTCCTTCAGCGGCTTACGTTAGTCATTCTGCCGCAGCTACAGACGGTTCTTCCTACAGTGAGGAAAAGCACTGCACTTCACTGGCTTTGACGTGACTATTCTTGACTCTGTCCTCACTTGGGTATACTCTTCCACCTCTTAATTGGTTTCAGGAGGTCTCACAAAGGCAATTTTGTTTGTAAAGTTTTGTTAAGTCATTGTCTTTATGGGGGGGTGGGATGAGAGCTGGAGGCTTCCTGTTCAGCCATCTTATATCATTCTCAAGTGTAACCCAAATCTCTGTTTTATGAGATGGGGATAATTAATATTGGTAGAACTTTGGTAATTAAAATGATAGAAATGGTAACACATCTGCTCCCTGTCCCTCCTGGCCCCTGTCAGGGACTCAGTACCTATTTCAGACTTCTGGCTTTGCAGTCTCCACGTTTGCCTGCCTGCCTCTCTTTAGCAACTGTTGCTAGAATTTCTAGCAAATGCTTGGCATGCGTCAGTCATTCTGCATATCCCTGTTATACATGTAAACTCTTTTTTTATAATATTGTAAATGGGTGATATTACGGTCCCATTTACATGGGAGGAAATTGGTTATAGAAAGTAAACAGTTTATTTAAGGTCAGGAAGCCAAAACTGGTCTCAGATTCCATTTTTAAGAGGCATTTTGCTTTTAAGCAGAGGAACTAACTGCATTTATTGTCATGGAGCAAGTTCATGTTAGTCATATAATGAGAGGGGCTCTTGGTCCGGATTGCCATGAAATAAATGTATTTAGATGTTAACTGAACTGTAGTCCCCTCAATTGCAAATTAAGAGTTTCTAACTGGGCGTGGTGGTGCATAACTTTAGTCCTTCCCTTTGGGAGGTAGAGGCAGGTGGATCTCTTTGAGTTCAAGGCCACTTGGTCTATAGAGTTCCAGGACAGCCAGGGCTACCTAGTGAGACTCTGCCATGAGGAAAGCAGTACCCCTCCTCGAAAGAGTGATAATTTCTTTTTTAATTGTTTTAATTTTTGAATTTTATACAGGAGCACCATGCATTTTAATCTTATCTACATCCCTCCCAGCTCCTTTCATGTCCCTCCTTCCCTTTCAACTTCGTATTCTCATCTGTAATTATATATGTATGCATACACATATACACACACCCTACTGAGTCCAGTTAGTGTTGCCCATATGTACATGGGTGTATGGCTGGCCACTTAGGCATGGATAACCTATCAGGGGGATTGTCGGTGATGAAAACTGACTCTCTCAGACATTGTGGGTCATCACTAGCTTGTCAACTCATGAACCCTTTCCCCACCCGTGCAGGAATGTTGACTGGTGTGATCTGGTGCAGGTTTTGTGTAGGCAGCCATAGCTGTTGAGGGTTCATGGGTGCAACATCTTCACCACGTCCAGAGGACAGCAGTCCTCCCTGTCCTCTGCCTCTGGCAATCTTTCTGCCTCTCTTCTGGGATGTTTCCCCAGCTTTGGGACAGGGCTTGTATTATAGACGGTCCGTGTACGAATGGAAACTCCACAGTCACTGGTTCCCTACCCCCCGGCCAGCTGTGGTTCTTTGGGATAGCCTCCATCTGCTGCAAAAGCTTCTTTGGTAAGGGATGAGAGCTGCATTAATCTATGGGCACGAGAAGCAAGTATTTGGAAGGCAATTAGAAACTATATCACTGTAGCAAAATGGTTGCGGTAGCTTCTTGAAGGGGCATTTTTGCATCATGAAATGAATATTCTTTAATTCAAACGTTTGTTGTTTGTACTGTATAAACTCTACGTAGTTAGGGTAACCTTAAATAGAATCTTTTGTTTTAGCAGTAATTCAATTATTGTGAATATTATTTCATGTTAATTTTAGATGGTAATTATGCTGCTGAAAGTGTCTATAATTTATATATCAGAATGTAAAGTCTCATGAAAGATGAGTGTTTTTGACAATTGCGAGTAAAAGATGGATTGTGATCGTGTTGATGCCCCATTACCTTTCCTTTTCCCTCTCCCAGCCTAGCAGGATCTCCTTCCCATTGAGTGTCCCTCCTACCCTCATGGCTTACTTTGTTTTATTTTATGCAGATAGCCATGGAGATGAATTTTGTGTGTGTATATAGATTTTTTTTCTTTTTTCTTTTTTCAGGACAGAGTTTATTCAAAGAGGCAGAATTTCAATCACAGGGGCTGGATTTCTCAACTGCATTTTGGAAACTTTTGCTAGTACCTTCTTAAGACATGGAGCCCAGAAGGTAAGCTTGCTTGTACTTTGAACTAACATTAATTTTAAGAAAACATGACGAATCAGTTGGGTATTGAAAAGGACAGAGTAAAAGAGTATCATGAGGTAATATTAAAAAAAGGGGGGGAGTTAATGAATAAATATATCCACAAAATTTCTCTTAATAATTGTTATTTAAATCCAAAGTTTAACCAGGCTAAACCAGTCTGCATATGTTCTAAGGAGCGCGGCACTGGGTTGTTGAGATTAATGATGTGTTCTTGGCCTAGTTGAGGGGGTTTCTGTCATGGATCCAGACTGGTTTAGCCTGGGCTGGAAGGGTGTAGTGGAACTCCTAGAAGATGTGATGTCACTTTTACTCACTGAGAAATTATTGTGCTTGTTTTCTGCTAGACCACAATATGTGCACTTGTTTAAAAAAAAAGAAAAAAAGAAAGAAAAGAAAAGAAAAATACCACCACCACCCTCTTATCTGCAAAACTGCAATCTCAAAGTAATGCCCCTGGTGGGAAAATTAATTTTATCACTGTGTCTCTGACTGAGTTGACTCCTTGTTCATCTATTAAATCCTGTATTAGGAGAGCCGTAATAATAATAATTAAGTATAATTGTTTTGCACACAAGTCTATTCATCAAAAGGATGGAATCCCTTTTGGGAGAGATAATATTTAAAAGTTGAGTTGAGGTTTCTTATTATTAAATTGGCTACACATAGTCATTTGTAAAATAAAATTCTATCCAGTGGTCCCTATGAAAACAGATAGCAGGCTGTATTCATCGTGGAAATTATGGCTTGCTTCACTTTATTTTATTTTATTTTTTTTTTTTGGTTTTTTTCCGAGACAGGGTTTCTCTGTGTAGCTTTGCGCCTCTCCTGGAGCTCACTTGGTAGCCCAGGCTGGCCTCGAACTCACAGAGATCCGCCTGGCTCTGCCTCCCGAGTGCTGGGATTAAAGGCGTGCGCCACCAACGCCCGGCTGCGCCACCAACGCCCGGCGGCTTGCTTCACTTTAGATAAATACATGTTGTTCATTCACCCAAGTGGTTTTGTATTTTATCTGTCATCAGTCTGAACCTTTTAATAGTTGTTAATCATATCTTGATCCTGTAAGATACATGAAGTGGTCTGCATTCCCATTTTATTGGTGAAAGATGATTCAATAAGTACACCCAGTATACTCCTATCGTCTCCCCTATCTTCTTTCTTCTTACAGGAGAGTACCTGCTTTGTGTTAGGTGCTGTGTGAAATGTGGGTGTGGTGGTTTGAATAGGTATGGCCCCCATAGACTCATGTGTTTGAATGCTTGGTTTATAGGGAGTGACGTAATTAGAAGTGTGGCCTTGTTGGAGTAGGTGTGGCCTTGTTGGAGGAAGTGTGTCACTGTGGGGGCAGGCTTTGAGGTCTCATATGCTCAAGTTATGCCCAGTGTGGGACTCAGTTCATTTCCTGTTGCCTATGGGTGTGGAACTCTCAGGTCCTTCTCTTGCACCATGTCTACCTGCATGCAGCCTTGCTTCCCGCCATGACAAGAATGGACTAAATCTCTGAAACTGTAAGCTAGCCCCATTTAAATGTTTTCCTTTATAATAGTTGCTGTGGTCATGGTGTTCTTCACGGCACTAGGAACCCTGACTAAGACTGGGGCTAAATGCATTTATTCGGTCATAGAAATAGTGAAATGTAGGCTCTAGACTCACATCCAATCTTTCATTGGCAAGTAGGCTCACATCCCATCTTTCATTGGCAAGTGTTCACTCAACTTGGAGGCCCCAGGTAGAGGTGGTAAAGCCCTGACCTTCTCAGCCCCGTGACCTTCACATGAATGACTGTGCTAGGACAGACTTGCGTTGTGTCCTACGCTTCTTGTATCTATTGGTTGCAAGTGACAGAACACACTTGAGGTTGCTCACTGGAATGGTGCACGGGTGCTGAGGCTGGCTGCTGGCTTCAGGAAGAGCTGCACTGAGGTGGAGCTTCTGAGGACCCTTGTAGGATTCCTTCTCCAGTCCGGCCCTCCTGGTCTGTAGAGATGTGTGTGCTTCGTGATTCTCTTCTTCAGTCAGTCTGCTTCTCTCTGTTTAGTGGAATGTGGGTCTCCACTGTCTCGGTGTACGTATTGAATAGAGTTCTAGCCAATGAAGAGACTGACTGCATCTGCATGGCAGAATGGCCATCTCTTTCTTCTTTTTCTTATGTCTCCGGAAGAAGAGGCCCTTGTTTGTAAACAGGTCAAACAGGACCAGGGGGTTGAATGAGAGCTGTACAAACATGACCTTCTTCTCTGCCGTGACCGTGGGGATCGGGGATGAGGTCACTTCTCAGAGAAAGGGCTTTGGGGGAAAATATTCCCAAAGCATTTTTGTTTCTACAGTGTTCTCACAGTACACTCTGTACTCTGTACCCTAATGGGAAAGAGAAGAGAGAGAGAGCGAGCTCTGTCCCCACCTCCCTTTCTCTCCGCCTCCTTCCCCCCCCCCCCCCCCCCCCCCCCCCCCCCCGCCCCCGCCCCATGCTGTGTAGGCCAGAAGAGGATGTTAGGTGTCTTACTCTGTCTCTCACTGAACCTGAAGCTACATTGCTGGTCAGCAAGGTCCAGCCATCCTCCTGTCTTCCACCTCCCCTACCAAGTTTAGGCCATAGGCACGTGTGTGTGTGTGTGTGTGTGTGTGTGTGTGTGTGTGTGTGTGTGTATACATATGGCCAGCTTTTTATGTGGATGCTGGTATCTGAACTCAGGTCCTCATGCTTGCAAAGCCAGTACTGTTCTTCACTGAGCCATCTCTTCAGCCCCAGCTTTCTCAGTCTTGATCCTGATTGCTCCCTAACCTGTGATATTCCGGGTAGCCCCTCGTATGTGTGTGCCGAGGTGCATGGGCAGGAAGTAGAATGCAGAGCGGTGCATTGTTGGCCTCTTAGGAATATTCACGGGAACAAAGCCAACAAAACCAGGTGACTCTAATGTTTTAACCCGATGAGCCCTTTATTATTCTTGATTATGTTCGGAAGTAAGAGAATGTATTTTTCCCGCTAGCTTTTCTAACTTTGCTTTCTGAAGAGGCTAAGTTTAATTAGCTTTTTGTTTTTTAGAAGGCAGCCATGCTTAAGTGTCTTTCACCTCTTACCCACGCGAGGCTGTTTTCTAGGGCCAGCCTGTCTTCCTGGTAAACCTCACAGCCTAGTCCGCATAACTGGCTTCTGTCCAAGTGCTCATGCTGGGGGGGGGGGGGTGGGGGGTGGGTGAAGGGGTGGGGGGTGTTTAGGTGACTGTATTTTCACTTTTGGACTTTATCCTTGAGGCTGTTTAGTGGTGTCAAAGGGGGGATCTGATAGCTATTTTTCCCCCTAGTAAAAGCAAAACTAGACACTCAAACTTTCTATCTATGTTTGTAAATTAAAGCCAGGCTGTTGGTGTCGGGCTGGAGGTGAGGTCACTTGTATTTCTGGGTCTCCAGGGCCTTGTTCAATTGCGTTTTTTCTCTTTTCCTTCACTATTCCAGTGCAGTTTGCAATTGGGGCCCTTTTGGACACATGCTGGCTTTCACGCACCCGGCAGAAGCCGCCCTCTCCTTGGATTAGATGCAGTGGTTATCAGCGTTGCTGATTTCCCTTGGGTGCCAAGCCTCAGGCATGCCCAGGCAGTGGTACAGGTTGTACCTAAGCGGGCTGCTGTGTTCCAGCCAATCACTTTTGTGACCTGGCAGCAGTTCCTCTGCCCAAGGTTGTTCATCCACCAAAGAGGTATTTTTACGCATTCCTGGAGACATGAGTGAAAACTATTAGAGTCTTTAAGTTGAAACAATCAGGTCACATATAAATGATGTTCTCTTTGCTTTTAAGAGTTAAAAACATCACAATCACAAGCTTCTCTGCCATACTTTCTTATTATCATCACCCCCCTGCCAGCCACGTGAACATGAATGGTGCTCATAACTCCATTTTAAACTTTATTCAACCCCACAAGCATCTTTTGATGAGCTGCGTGCTGGGCGTATCGGATAGAGTGCTGGAGACACATAGATACGAGACATCGTTCACAGGATGGAGACTGTGCCTTGTGCAGCTTTTAGTTTGGGGCATGTTGCTGAGGGTGGGAAGCATGGCAGACGGTGATTAAACATCTGCTGATGCTGGGAGTGGATAAAGCCTGCCTTCGTGCTCACGCTCAGCACTCTGAGTCCGAGGAGGGTGTTAACAAGGCAGCTCGTGAGGATGAGAGCTGCAGATGACAAGCTCTAGACCTCGCGTGCATTGCCTGTCCGCCTCTCTGAGCAACTCAGTGAGATGGGATTTGCTGTTCTCTTTCATTTGCACAGGGAAAGGGAAACGGAGGCGCCAGTCGGTGGGACAGTTTTCTCAAGGTCACTAAACTAGAAAGTGGGGGAACTGGAATGTGATCCAAAGCTCGTCTGACCCCCAGAGCGTGCGTGCTCTTGGTCTCTAACTCTTACAGTCCCAGCTACAATCTCTGCACTTGAACCATGTGTGTGTTGGGGGCAGGTGTTATATGCCTAGGATAATCAAAACAAGGGGATCTGAGTACAGCGAGGATAAAAGAATGTACGAAGAGGGAGCCGGGCTATGATGGAAGAACATGGGACAGCAGAAGAGTAGGGGCTGGCCATTTTTAGAGTTTTAGGGGCAAATATCCTTTGCTCAGTCAATAAAGTGCTTGTCAAAAAAGCATGAGCACCTGACTTCAACCCCCAGAACTCATAAAAAAGCTAGGTTTTAGTCCCTGGTGCTGAGGAGGCAGAAAAAGGTAGATCCTTGGGACTTGCTGACCAGCCAGCCTAGTTTCTCAGTAAGCTCCAGGCCAGGGGAGACTTCATCTCAAAAAACAAGGTGGACAGCTCCTGAGGAACAACACTGGGGGTTCATTTCTTACTCCACATGAACATGTATCTGCACACACATTTGCGCAAAAATCACAGCACAGACATAGACACACACAGAGATGCCCAGACATATAGACACAAACATACACATTCAGACACACACACACACACACACACACACACACACACACACACACACAGAGAAACACACACAGATGCACAGACAACAGACAAACACACACATCACACAGACACACAGGCAGGTAACGGCAGGCAGGCAGACAGATAGACAGACAGACACACACAGTCTTTGAACTTTTTGGTTAAATTTATTTGTGAGTGACTTTTTCTTTGTATTTGCTGTAAATATTTCTCTTCAAAGTGTTTTAGTTAGTTGCCCATATAAAGAAATACTATCATTTTGTGTATTAACTTTGTATCTTAAAACTTCATTGAATTTATTAATTCTAACATCTTTTTGGGGGTGAATCTTTTAAGGATCTTTATACGGTAAGATCATGTCATCGACAAACGCACATTTCTTTCCTTCCTTTCCTGTTTGAATGACCATTATTGTTTCCTCTTTGTCTAATTGCTAGACTTTAAAAATATGTTAAATAGAAGTGGAGAGGATGGTCCATTTTTTCCTCATACAACTTTATGCATAGCAGCTATAATTTTTCTATTATATCTTTTTCCAGCCTGTGCTGAAGAGAGAGTCTATATACACTAAGTTCTCAGCCATTGAGCACTAGAGAACATATGGCATGTTCCTCAATTTGAGAGGCATCACATAGATGTGTAATGGAATGTGAGCTCAGCCCGTTGGTACACAGAATCAGAGAGATACTAGGTACATGTTGTTTTAATCTGCAAAGTTGGGGTAATTTGTTACACAGCAATAAATAACCAGTAGAGTGAGTTTGAAAAAATCATGCAGCCAGATATAGCCAGGCCTTTCCTTTCTTTCCTACATAACCTACACAGTGTCTTGGCATTCACTGTGCAGACCAGGTTGGCCTTGAACTTACAGAGATCCACCGGCCTCTGCTTCCTGAGTGCTGGGATTAAAGGTGTGCAGCACCATACTCAGCCTAGCCAGGGTTTTTCAAATGTCATTTTAGATCACATGTATTAGACCAAAATTTCTTTGACAGTAGGGAATTATCATCCATTGTAAAACTAGATTTTTCAAAAAAATTCCGAGTAACAAGCTCACACTCTAAACTGTCATGTTCAGATTTTTTTAGATATAGCATGCCCAAGCCAGACCTTTAAAGTCACGTTCAAATGGTCTGACTTGCCTACAGTTGTCTCCATAACAAACATTTCACACGCTCTTGAGCTCCACGTCTGCTTCAGCCTTCTGATCAGCGTGATGAGAATAAGGATGGCACTAATAACGGGGCCTTCTGCGAGAGTGGTTGAGATAACAAATTATTTTATCACACATTGAAAAATGTATTTCACAAACTTAAAGAAAGAGCACGTCTGTGCGGTCGGATAATGAGAACTCTGCATTCCTCGGCATTTGTAGTCGCCCCTAACCACAGAGACGAACTGGCTAAAAAAAGAACACTGCATGGCAGGATTGTTATCACCCACATTATCTTCCAAGCCTCCGTGGAGCAGTGAAAAGTGAATTCCGGCCTCAAAAGAAGCCATGTGGGAGCAGCTTGCCCCCAAGTTGTGATTTCGGTTTTGCCTTTTTGCCTTGTGCGATTTTGGAAGTGGGGGTGGGGTGGAGGAGCTGGTGGTAACTTTGTGGGGGCGGAAGCAAAGCTCCTCAGGATCCTGTTCTTTGTAGTATAAGATGCCCTTTCTCAAGGGAGTGGTGTCAATGAGAGGAAGAAGTGGGTTTTGGAAGCCAAAAATGTATGTAAATTAGAGTCACAATATGCACAGAGATCCTCAATTTGTTTGAGCATCACAGTTTCATAATAAGGAGAGCAGTTAGAAGGAGGTAGAGTGAAGCAGCCAGTGTCTTCTGGACCAGTGGTCTGCTGTAGGACTAGCTGGTCCTGAATGGTCTTAATTGAGATGTATAGCTTCCATGGTCAGGCAAGGATGGGAAAATCTCTGGCATTTTGAGCTGACTCCTGTATCTTAAGTACCATTCATTGCGTTAACGAGAGTCTATTTCTAATGCGCATTATGGTAGTTAATCAGCCACCAATTTCACCAGTGAAAATTCAGTTTTAGCATGCCTTGTGCTAATTTCCTTTCAAGGGTAAAGATAACTGAAATTTCTAGAGTGAGATTGCTGATTAGAATAGTCATGCCTCCACTGGAGTGTGAGACCCACGTGAGGGCACTGACTGGCCTTAGCATATGACAGGATGTAACACATAAATGCCATAGGACTACCTTGTACATGCCGAAGTGCTTTGAAGCAAATTGTAGACACCCTAATAACCACATACAAGTAAGTATCAACTCCTGAACTAAAAGAGTGTGCTGTGCTTTTCAAAGATTTTTTTTTTTAGTATGAAATGGGATTCTGGGTGTATGCTCAATGTAGCGAGTGAGCGTGAAGCTTTATAGAAAGGCTCATTGGCCACTGGTCTGATATTCTAGATGTTACACTTCACAACCCAGACCCCCAACTTTTCATCTGTTTATTCCATGGAGATTGGGAAGGACTAGTAAGTCTGTGAGCATGCTTGGCATATATTAAACTTCAATAGCCACTAGTATTAAAAGATGTTTTCTGACAAGAAGTGTAGTTATAGGTAAATAACTCGGTGTGTGTGTGCGCGCATGTATGCAGACACATATGAACATGTATATGTAGTGACTCATTTTCTGTCCTGCCAGCCAGCTCCCAAATAATGACATGGAGGCTTATTATTAATTATGAAAGCTCAGTCTTAGCTTAGGCTTGTCCCATTAGCTCTTATAACTTAAATTAACCCATATTTTTATTAATCTTCATTCTAACACGTTGCTCTACCGCTCTTCCATCTTGCACCTCCTGTTTCCTCTCTGTGTCTCCCGCGAGTGCCTAGATTCCTCCTCCTCCTTCCTCTCTCTTCCCAGAAATCCTACTTATACCTCCTGCCTAGCTATTGGCCATTCAGCTTTTCATTACACCCGTCACAGCAGTACACCTTCACACAGTGTAGAAATATCCCACAACATGGCTATCCTATGCACGAGTGTGGAGGGCAGAGGCCAACCTCTCGGGTTACACCTCAGATGCCGTTCAACTTGTTTGCTGACACAGCATCTGTCGCTGGGACCTGGGGCTCCCTGGGCAGGTGAGGCTGTCAAGCCAGTGAATGGCAGGACTATCCACCTGTCTGTGCTCCCAGCACTAAGATTTCCAGTGTACACCACCATGCCTGGCTTTGTACGTCTATTCTGAGATTGAACTCTGGTCCTCATGCCGGCGAGACAAGTAAGTACTTTATCAGCTGAGTTAACGCTCCAGCCCTGTAAATAGCCTTTTCAGTTGAGTAAGATTTTGTTGTTATCTTGTTTTGTTTTGTTGTGACAAGCATCTCTCTATTGTGGCATCCTTGGCTGGCTCGGAACTTGCTCTGTAGCTTAGTTGGCCTGAAATTCATAATCTTGCCTGAGCTTGCTAGTGCAGGGTACAGGTGTGGGTCCCCATCACCCACCTAGATGAGATTTTAGTTGTCTTTGGAAATCTTTTGACAGTTAACTGAGCTTGGCTCTAGATGTTATTGCTTCTCTCTTTTGCTTAATTATTGGCATGGGTCCCAGAACCCTGATTAGGAGCAACGAGGGAATGAAGAAATGACTTATAAACAGATATAGAAAAGTTGGGATCAGGTGGTCTGGGCTCTCTAATGAAGAAGCCACAGCACCCTGGGAGCTCAGTGTATCTATTACATACAGTTGAGCAGGAAGGCAGGGCTATCACATACGGATAAACAAGGAGGCAGATCTAGTTCATCTCTGTAGGAGCAGTTTCTGTAGGGGAGCAGTCTCCAGGCCTTAAACATTCAGGAGGAGAATGCCATGGTGGGTATGTTTTTCCGAACACATTGCCAGCATTTGGACTCAGACCCAAGAAAGGCTTTGCCATCTGTCTGAGCCTCAACCAGGGAAGGCTTTGCTGTTCCCCTGGGTCTGAAGCATTGGAATCTTCGTTATGGCTGTGCCCATGTCAAACACTACTTTGGGTCTGAAGCACTGGAGTCTTGTTCACTCAGCATCCCTTCATCCTTTCTTCTGTGTGTGTGTGTGTGTGTGTGTGTGTGTGTGTGTGTGTGCTGTTGGAGATCAAGCTTATGGCCTTGCACATGCTCAGTAAACACACTTTCAGTGAGCTGTGTTCCCAGCCTCACATACGATTGTAGATATACAATGGTAAAGGAAAAGTTTGTGTTGTTTCTTTCAAAACATTTTAATTATCTTCTTAAATCACAAATATTTTATCAAAATACAGTGAAATATAAACTGTAATTCTAATAACGCATTCCCCTTTAGCCTGTTGATGTAGCTCTTTCCATGTGTCTCTGTGTGTTTGCATAGGTATAGATGAACCGTTTTTAGATTTAAAATAGTTGAAATTATTCAGCCCAATGTTTTCATTTTTGGGCATATTGTCAACATTTTTCTTTGTCATCACATATTTCTGTATTTTTTGTTCTTTAATTTTTAAGATATGCTTTCACAAATAGCCCAAGCTGCCTCAAACTCTTCATAGGTCGTGCTGTAGTTGAGTTTTAGGCCCCCTGCTGTTGCCTCCCAAACACTGGATTACAGGTGTGCATGGCTACGTCTAGACAGTACATATTCCTTGCACTGTTTGCATCATATCCTTTTTTGTATAATAGCTTTTATTATCGGTTTCTTTGTTTTCCACATCGGAAATAGTGTTGAGTCAAATCCCTGAGTATAAATACTTCTGTACATTTCTGATTGCTTCTTGGGTTAAGACCTTCTGTGCATATTATCAAGTTCCTTTCCAAAATAATTCTGCCAGCTTATAGCTTCTTCTACCAGTTCAGTACTAGGCATGTCTGAATTGAATGAATGGCTTGGGGTCTTAGAACGGTCGGCCTGATTATTTTTAGCTCATAGAATTGTGAAGCAGAAGTAAAATTGCTAGCTCTAACCCTCTGATTATCTATTCTGGAAATGATAATAGTTATTGATTCTGCCAATGCCACATCTTTTGGCCTCAGTCCCCCTCTGGGCTTTTATGTTGTGTGACGCTGATGTGGGTGCTGTGTGAGTGCTGAGTTCCTTAACTGAGAACTGTGCGTCCCATGCATACACTTGCATAGGTAGTCACAACTCTTAAAAAGTGGATGTTTAACAGTCAGTAATCCCAAGAGAGAGGAACAGAACAGAGCAAGAATTAGTGTCATTCAACCGCAGAAGTTAAAGTTACGGGCGTGTCATGAGGACATCTGTGAGGTAGCACATAGACTGAGGACTGAGGACTTCCATTTCCTGCTTGCTCATGTGCATCCTTTAAATATTCTTTATGTTACTTGAGCCACCTGAAAGACCAGATGAAATATGCTCTCTCTTCAGTGCCGGAAGTCTCTTCCCAGCTCTTACTCATGTCTAGTGATAATGCTTTGGAATCCCACTCTTGAGTCCTCAGCTGGACCACTTCAGGTCACAGTAATTCATTTGATGCCGTGAGAATAACAATTTACTTCTAGATCGGGGTCTGTCTTCTTGAGTGGCCCCTCCCTCTCCGCTCTGCTCAGTCTGTTGTCACAGAGTGCCCTGAAACACCGCCTTCCTGGGGAAAACATCTCAGTTTGTCAGAGATCTGTGAGTCATAATAGTTTTGTTTGTTGGTTTGTTTTGCCTTGACTGTGAGGCCTAGGAATCCCAAATCCCCGGATGACTCATTTGAATTCATCTGTTTGTAACAGACTTTGCTCAGTGCGGTAGCTTTCGGGATTCTCATAAGTCCGGTCAGCTGAAATTTGGGATGTGTTTTTTCTGAAATAAGGCGAAAGCTGGGAATGGAAGGCTTGTCTGAAAGGCTAGGAAGTGGTTTCCTGAGGTTTGGAGGTGTGTGTGGGGTCCTTGTGTGTATGATGGTAGGAGAGACCATGTCTACATGGTGTACAATGGGCATGCTGATCTGGCTGTGAGTTAGGGAACCCAGCACCTATTTTGACCAAACTCTGATAGCCATGTTGTTCATTCTGGTTCACTGGTGATTATTAAACTATCATTTTCTGTAAAATCAGATGGAATTAAGTCATTTTAAATTCTAAAATTACACGCATTTTTCATTCTTTCCTAGTTCCCCTTATCTCTAAACAACATTTTCCTATCTGTTAGTCTTTAAGCATACATAAGAATTAAATAGTTTTATCTATGTAGGGATTAAAGAGCATCAGAGATAATTCATTTAAAAAGTAGATGGTTAAGTGGAGCGGAGATAATAAAATACTAAAAATAAAAAAAAAAAACAAACATGCTACTAAAACACTGCTTAGCAGAAGTGGCCATGAGCACGCAGTAGGGTCTTTATAATTTTGTATCACAGTCCTGTTCATATGAGCCAAGCTACATATTATAAATATTTGTAGGTTTTTGAAATGCTGGTCCCAGTAATAGAGCAAGATGACTTACTTTTGATCTATACCTCCCATAAATACAGTTTAGAAACTCTAGGGGAGACCAGATAGAATCATGATAGTAGCTGATTGTACACCGTGATCCAGACACTTCCTAGTTGCTCAGTCGTTCATCCTCCCAATAGCCTGGAAAAGAGGCCGCAGCCGTTGCAGCTATTCCTAGCTCCCCCTCTTAACAGATGGGGGCGTGGAGATTTAATACTGGAACCTGAGCCCAGGCTGTGTGGTTTCGGAGCCCACTCCCTTAGCTGCCAGTGTGAAGACAGAAGTCTAGGTGAGGAGGTAAGACAAGAGGATGACCCAACTCCAACAGCGTCCGGTTACCTGTGACCTTGAAGTTGACATTTGTTAGACGGTAGGAAAAGTGTCCTTGCTGTCTTAGCTGTCTTACTGTGACATTCTTTTTTCCAGTGCTCCCCGTTGTTCCACTCAGTCAGGCACTGGGACATTCGGGAGCTGAGTGCTTGCTGTTGTCCTGGATCAAATCTCCCACCAGTGTGTGAGTTTTCCGAGCTTGTTCTCTCTGTCTGTTGTACGAGATTCAAATATATAAAAGGACAAGGGAAACAGGATTTGTGGCCACCATAAATCTCTACCTACCCGATATAAACCTGAGGCAGGCGTAGAACTGAAAGGTAGAAAATGGGCACCAAGTAGCAACAACAACAACGAATTAAAAAAAAAAAAGAGAAAAGAAAAGACAAAGAAGACAGGAAGAAAGAGAGCAGGATTTGTGCATGCACATTGTGTGGACTGAGTGCTTTTGAGGTACAGATTTGCTGTGAATCAATAAGACCACTTGTAAGTTCCACCTTGTCCTCAGCTAGGCTCTTTGCACTAAATTAAGGCTCAGTTTGACCAAAAGGACCAGAAAATCCCATCAGTCAGTCTCAGCGCGGGAGTTAAATTCAGAAGTGTAGGAATGGCTACTTGGATTGGAGAGGTAACTTCACTTCTTTCTGGTAGGTCCCTGTGACATGCTAATGAAAAGCTCCCTGGGTTCCCTGATGTGGGGACTTTTGGTTCCTTTTGGGTGCTTTGCTTCTTTTGGGACCTCAGCAATGGTGCTGTGGAAGAGGCTTCCTTCCGTGTGTGTCTGCCTGTCACACGGAAAAGGAGTATTGGGTTTAGAGACCCTGAGTTTGTTGGAGTGTTTTTTTTTTCCTCTCCAAGACAGGGTTTCTCTGTGTAGTTTTGGTGCCTGTCCTGGATCTTGCTTTATAGACCAAGCTGGCCTTGAACTCACAGAGATCCGCCTGCCTCTGCCTCCCGAGTGCTGGGATTAAAGGCGTGTGCCACCACCGCCCAGCTATGGAGTGATGTCTTTTTGCCACTTTCAAGTTGTTCGTTTTTAATTCTTCTTGCTGTCTGGGATTTGTCGTTTGATGCACCTTGGTCCTTAGCTGCCTTTCTTCTTCTTCTTCTTCTTTTTTTTTTTTTTGGTTTTTCGAGACAGGGTTTCTCTGTGTAGTTTTGCGCCTTTCCTGGAACTCACTTGGTAGCCCAGGCTGGTCTCGAACTCACAGAGATCCGCCTGCCTCTGCCTCCCGAGTGCTGGGATTAAAGGCGTGTGCCACCACCGCCCGGCTGTCTTTCTTCTTTAGAGATGTCTTACACTGCTTTTCTTTCTCCCCTTCTGCTCTTTTTCCTCTCTCCCTCTCAGCTTTCACTTCTCTTCCCTGCTCTTCCTGGCATTTTGTTGTCATTTGTGTTTTGTTTTGAGACAGTGTCCGTGTGCCCTGACCGGGTCTGGAATTTAGGATGGCCTTGAACTCATGTTGATCTTCCTGCCTCGGCCTCCCAAGTGCTAGGATTACTGGCAAGAGCCGTCATACCTGGTCCTCAACTGTTTTTTTCTATTTTTCTCCAAATTTCCTGAGCAAAATAAAATGAAGTTAATTCATTTTGTAGTTAATTAGCTTCTTTCGTATTGATTCCCAAGGTAAATAGAATTTTAAAGGCTATAATTAAAAATTTTATTGCCTCCCAAGTCCTGGGATTAAAGGCATGCACCATCACTGCCTGGCAACTTTTATTATTTTAAAATATACTTAACATTTGTTAAAAATTTGACTGTTGCCAGACAGTGGTGGTACAGGAGTTTAGTCCCAGCACTTAGGAGGCAGAGGAGGTGGATCTCTGGGTATGAGGCCAGCCTAGTCTACAGAGTGAGTTCCAGGACAGCCAGGACTACACAGAGAAATTCTGTCTCCAAAAACAAAAAACAAAACCAACAACAACAAAATCGACTTTTTTTTTTATTAGTTTGTAATCTTCTAGATATATCTGAAATGGTTAAAATGTAAAGAAATTGTGACCATCTCCTCCCATAGACTTTGAAAATCTTCTACATGACTTTTATGAGGCTTGTTTAAATATGGTTCTGAATAACTAGTATATGAACTGAATAACTAGTACATGTTTTAAATTGGATTGTTTGGAGAGCCATTCGTGGCAATACCCTGCCCAGAAGAGCTGTGTGACTTTGAACAAGCCATTAGAATCTGCGTCTCATTTTCTTCAACTGCAGAATGAGGACTGTATTGGTTCCTACTTCCTAGAGTCCTTGGAAGGAGTAAATGTGTTATATAAAATACCACAGGTCAGGACTTGACACGAAACAAATGATCGGTTGTTGTATTGTCATTATTTAAAAAGCAAAGTGCAAGGAAGTTAAAAGCAAAAACTTATTTTCCCCATTAGAGCATTGCAGACAATGTTTAGTGGTTATAATGAGCCTGCCTTTGAAGTCAGCCTGACCTGGGTTTAAATCTGAGCCCTCCCTCGTCTCCTAGCCCAACCTTTCTCTGGGTGACATTTGAATAATGCTGTCTACCTCGTGAGCATGAGAATCACAGGCAAGTGTAATGAAGCATGTAAAATACCTTGGCATACAGGAAACACACCATAAGGAATCATTGCGTTAAAGCATAATTTGGAATCGGGCTTAGTGGTGTATGCATGTAATCCTAGCACTCAAGGTGCTGAGGCAGGAGAATCATGCCTGCACTATATAGCAAGACTGGCAAAAAACAAAAACAATAACAAAAACAAAACTCCAAAACAAACAGTAAAAGAAGCCAACAACACAAATTGGTACATTTCCATCTAGTCTTTGTGTATTTCAAACATCGATGTCCACATTATTAGTACAATTATACATCTTTTTCAAATAACATTTCATCACAAGTGCCTTTTATACGAACTACATAAACTTCATGTTTCATTAAATGGCTATAACTTACTTTGCTATTTAGTACTGAGCATTGAGGTTATTTCTAACTCCTAATGTTAGTCAATGTTACAATGTCACAAAGTGACACAAGATGAAACATCTGGAGTCTAGAACCTTCCGTGTTTGTAATACTGTCTTAGAAAAGATTAACTGAAGAACTCCTACATGTGCAATTGTTTCCCTGGGCTTTGTAAAGTTGCATGTTTCTTGCTGAGTGACTTCCAGATGGAATGCACTACTGTTGTACCCATTTCACGAAACCCCCAGAGCCCACCAAGGAGCCAGTTTCCCATGCAAGCACATAAGGGTCCTTTTATTCAGGTTCAACCTGGGCCACTGCACGGCAGATGGAAGGAAATGTGGCGGCAGCCACAAGCCCAGGTGTAGAGTGTTTATAGGGAAAAACCACAAGTCGGGAATTATATGCTTGGGATTGGGTAGAAGGGATATGGGGCAAGGTGATTTTATGAAACTATTGATCTAGACTTTGGGCACGAAACCACATTTGAAACCATTGGGTTAGACTTTTGATGGGGAACCACAACAATCCGCTGAACAAGATTATCTGAACTGCTCAGCAGGAATATCCAGATATCTTCAAGGGCCATAAATTGCAGACAGGATGTCTGCAGGAATATCTGGATCTTGTTAAACTTTACTGCCCTGTATCTGTTCAAGTTGTCATGGCACATTCCTGAGATTCTTCCTGAAACTGAGTACAGCAGGTGGTCTGAGATGGTGGCCCTTTCCCTAAGATGGAGCCTGTAAAGTCAAGTCTAGGTGGCCCTTTTCTTAAGATGGAGCCTGTAAAGTCAAGTCTAGACCTTCACACTACTCTGCCCCCCGTATCCAAAAGTTTCTCAAGGTTCAGTGGATACTTATTGACTTAATGAACACATTATTATATTATTTTCCAGAACTGGTAATAATTTTATGATTCTATTGTATTTTGAGTTAATATTAAAGCAAAGTAGTTTCTTTTCAAATACAGAACCAATGGGATGGTAATAAAAACACTAGGTACAGGTAATATCTTTTACTCTAATATTTTACTTATTGCCATTATTATTATCTATTGATTTTTAGTTAGTATAGAAAGGAATGTTTTTCAATGTGGCATTTTCATACCTGGGAATGTATATATTTTGTTACTATTTGGACCACCACAATCTTCTCTCCTCATCCTCTCTTCTGTCCTCTTACTGGGTTCCTTTCACCCTGTAAATAATTCCTCCTTCTGCCTTTATGTCACACATATTTTATGACCCTCTGTTGATCTCCCCTTTAGACTTTTTTCTCGCTTCTGATGGCCTCCCTTTTACTTTATGGTCTGTATAACATATACCTATACACATACATATAATTTAAACCTACATTCTGCATATGAGATAAAGTATACAATATTTGTCTTTCTGAGCCTGGCTTTTGCTTACAATGATCTCCATTTTCATCCATGTTCCTGAAAATGCTTAATTTTGTTCTTCTTTATGGCTGAGTAAAACCCTGTTGTATGTATGTACCACATTTCCTTTTTCCACTCATCTGTTGAATGGGCCTCTTGGCTGGTCCTTTACTACCATGAATAGTAAACAGTAGACATGGATGTGCAAATATCTCTAGGTGATGACTTGGGAGCCCGAGTACTTTGCGTGCATTGTCTCATTCAGATGGCTCAACACTTATCTGTGGTGGGTACCCTCATGAATATGTAATAGATGAGAACGGACAGGCCTAAGACCACATAGGGCACAAGACTTAGTGCAATATTCAAATCAGTGGTTAGATCTCTGTCTCTATACTGAAGAGCAGGCTACATACATGTCTGATTTTAAATAGGAAAAATTATTATTGCTGTGTTTCTGTTATAAAAAAAATTATGGTCTTTGTAGCTAGAGTTTTCCTGCCTGGCCCTCAGTCAGGACAAATCTCTGTCACCTGCCAGTCCCACAGCCGCTCAGACCCAACCAAATAAACACAGAGACTTATACTGCTTACGAACTGTATGGATGTGGCAGGCTTCTTGCTAACTGTTCTTATATCTTAAATTAATCCATTTCTATAAATCTATACCTTGCCAGGTGGCTCGTGGCTTACCAGCATCTTAACATGCTGCTTGTCATGGCGGTAACTGGCAGTGTCTCCCTCTGCCTTCCTGTTCTCTCCATTCTCCTCTCTGTTAGTCCTGCCTATACTTCCTGCCTGGCCACTGGCCAATCAGTGTTTTATTTATTGACCAATCAGAGCAATTTGGCATACAGACCATACTACAGCAGGTCTTGGTCTTAACAGTGCTGGAGATTAACCCCAGGGCCTCCTGCTTGGCAAGTGCTCTGATCCTGAGCTACACCCCCAGCCCTAGGCTAAGTGGCCTTAAGATAGACAACCACCCCATTTCCCCATTTTGCTTTCCTAGCAGCCCAAGTCTTTATGTCTGCCATTGTAACAGATATTTCCCAGAGAAGCCGAATTGGCCGGTTGAATTCCAAATGAGGTAAATAGACTGAAGAGTTGTCCCCCACCTTGAGGATTTCACATGAGTTTCTCCACAAGAGCTGGGATTTCTTTCCATGCTTGGTTTTAAAGATAATTCCTTTAAATACCTTTTTATCAAAGGAAAGAGTTTTAAATACTTTTTCATCAAAGGAAAACATTTCATAATGTTTTTTCACATCAAAGACAGGTTTAGAGCTTCATCCACGCAGGAGTTATTAATCCGTAGAGATATATCTGAGACTAAGCAGAGGCTATGACCCTAGGAATTAATCAGTTAAAACCCTGCCTGCTTAATTAGTTGACTTGGTGGAGTGACTTTTCCAAACCATCAGCCTGTTACCATTGCATCTGGTTCTTCAACTTTCCTTTACTGCTTACTAATTTCTAACAGGACTTGGGGATTTTAAAATATCTGTTTGCATGAGCACTGCCTGACTTTTGTCTTTTGAAAGCAAGAGGTGAACAAGAGGTGTGTGGTGATATACAGGTATAATTCCAACTCTCGGGAGGCTGAGGCAGGAAGATTTCAAGTTTAAAGCCAGACTAGGCTACATAGCAAGACCCTGTATCAAAAACAGAACAAAACAAAATAAGACAAAACAAAAACAAGTAAACAAACAAACAGATGAACAATCGACAACTAACTAGCCAAACAAGCAAAGTTAGTAGTCATTCACCTTTAAATCTTTATGGAAATATTTTGTTTTTATCTTTAACAAATATCTGCCATTGTAACAGATATTTCCCAGAGAAGCTGAATTGGCCAGTTGAATTCCAAATGAGGTAAATAGATCAAAGAGTTGTCCCCTACCTTGAGGATTTCACATGAGTTTCTCCATAAGAGCTTTCCTAAATGTTGCCTTTGTTCTAAGCTGGTTAATTTTTAAGTGTGAAGTACTTAGAATCTTAAAAGGATTGCTTCTGGAACTTTCCATGGCTTACTCATGTGCCCCTCCACACAGTGTATGATGAAGACCACCATCATGAGTATGTTGCCGTTAATTATGGCACTGTAGCTCCAAAAAGGAACTTAGCACTTTCCTCATCTGTGGTTTTTGTCCCCCAAGAAAGGATGGGCATGGTTAGCACCAAAAGACCTTTAGTGATATGGTGTTCTGAATGAGGAATGCCCCTGATAGCCAATAACCTCAGGTATTTGAGTACTCGGTCCCCAGTGGGTGGCACTGTTTGGGGATCTTAGGGAAACTTTAGGTGAGCCTTGCTGGAGGAAGTATGTCCCCCGAGGCCAGGCTTTGAGACTTGATAGCCTCACTTCCAATTCTCTTTGCTTTTTGCGTGGAGTTGAAGGTATGATCTCTTAGCTTTTTGCTATATCGTCCATCCGCCGCCATCACGGATTCTCCCTCTGGGTCTGTAAGCAAGAACAGGCTTGTTCTTCCTGAAGTTGCTTTTGGTCATGGTGTTTTGTCACGGCAACAAAAAGTCACCGGTGCAAGTGGGAGATAAAATGTTGGTTGGACAGCTGACCAAGACGCTCTATACACAGATAACTTATTGGAGCAGAAATGCTTCCTGTGGGTGTGCTTGGCTTCTCTAGAGCCCAAGTGTGGTGAGATGTTTTGCTCTGAGGATATTGCAAACACTGCTTGTGGTTTGTTCTTATTCTGCTTCTCTTAAATTTAGAAAATGAAGACCACATACACGTAGATGGAAATAAGTGACGAGACATAATGTGAAAGCTACAAACACATCTTTCCTCCCCATCCCATCCCAATTTCCCTTCCATAGCATCTTATGGAACCCAGGCTGGTCTTGAACTTGCTGTGAAGTGGAGGCTGGCCTTGAACTACTAATCCCACAGCCTCTATTTCCCAAGTGCTGGGATTATAGCAGTGTACCACCATGCTAGGCCATGAACACACACCTTTTAGAGGTATTAGGAAACTGAGAGAGTCACTAGATTCTGCTACTTTCTAGCCAAGCACACTACCGACTAACTTCCTTTCTGAGTGTCACTTACCCGTGTGCCTAGCTCATAGACTGGGTGTGAGGATTTGATAAGCCCAGGAGTATTGTGTGCTCAGCGTGGCACAGCAGAGGCCTTTGCCTGCCTGCTGAGAACCATTTCTTCAGTGGACCCAGATTCCAGTTGTGTTCCTGCTGCTGACCTCAGGAAGGCTGGTTTACCATCTGGTGTGTCAGCCACCACAGAAGCACCAGTGTCTCTTTGAGGGGATGAAATACACTTTGTGAATGTAAAGATGCTTGCTTGAGGTGGGTTGCTGGAGGCGTTTTCTGTGAGTCACTGGACACTGACTGAAGAGAGCTTTGTGGTGAGAGAGACACCCCCCCCTGCACCTTCCCCTCCCTCATCATTTACCCCCTTCCCCAGCTCCGTCTGCAGAGGTCAGCACTTGTCTTTAGGCCACAGGGAGACTGGAAGGTTAAGCATTGTTAACACAGGCGTGCTGTATGCAAGTGGCTTTAGATGTCTCACTTAATTCTTAAATTAAGCAAAGCAAAATGCTTCTTCTGCTCTCTCTATGCAGGCAAGCAAACAAATTCATTGAGATAAGTGCTCATTGTTACAAAGAGCTGGAGAAATCCAGGGTGAAATTCTAGGCCTGCCACTCGATAACCGTGTGGACTTATGTTCTCTCTACCTGAGACTCTTCCCTTCCCTGGAGATGAGGAGAGTGAAAGTAGCTCACCTCATAAGACTGTGGAGAACATTAAAAATGTGGGTGAGACAGAGGCTTGTAGTCAGTCCATAACACGTCTGCAGTAACGTCGATGCTGCTGAGACTTTGTAAACTGGGCTTTTTACTAATGTATAGCTTTAGAAAATGATAGTTTGTTCAAAGGAAACACCTAATTTGAAGACATGCATGCAAATTTTATTGACTTACACAGAAGCATGATGATGGGCAGGGGTGGAAATAAAACAAAAGGAGAATTATCTAGGAATCTGGATTTATTTATTTCCTGGGCAACAGTTAGATTTTATGCATTCTGTTAGAGACAATTCATTGATAATATGTACAGACACTTTGGCTTTCTATTTTATCTCAGAGTAAGGAAGGAAAATGGAGAAGCTATGTTTTGGCTTAAGTTTGATGAACAGGAAAAAAAAAAACTCTGCTAAAAGGGAATTGATAGAAGGCTTGTTACTTTTTAGTTTGTCACAACAAGAGTAGATAATGGGGCCCACTGGTGCCAGGCGCTGAAGCCACTCTGCTGGAGGATAAGAGAGAATGCCTTGTCATTAGGACAGACACAGACGGCATGACTGAATGTGTCCCATGGATGGCGACTTCTAAGCAGAGATGAGTGTTCAGTAGTGGGATGGTCTCAGGTGGGGTGTGGCTCTGTGTGAGAGGCTGGCCTTGATGAATGGTGAAGGAAAGCTGTGTTTCACATGAAGTTCAAGTCAGGAGAAATAAAACTGTGTACAGTTCACATTTCTAGACAGTCAAAATTGAGACAGATCGAGTCATGTTGGATGGTGGAGAAAGAACGTAAATACAGAAGCACACTAGAGACTTGATGCTTGTCAGGTGGGGCTGAGGGGAAAAGGGGGCCATGGAAATGACAGTGTCCTCTTTCCTCCTGATACTTGGCTATCGAGCTCTCTAAATCAAATGGGCCACTTTCAACCCCTTGTTGAGGGTTTTCTTTCTGGTTCCGAAAATATAAGATCTTTCCCAAGTTTTAGATTTTCTTATTTGGGGACATATTATTTCCTGTTGCAAGTTGTAAGAATCGAATATTCTCCTTCAGGAGAGAGAAAGATTAATAATGTGAAGTGGAGGTATGCGAATCATTGTAGCAGTTAATATTGTGCAGTTATACCTAAAGATTTGGGGTGATTAGTGAAAATAAAAATGAATCTTACTGAAGAATGTATCAATTACTATTGGGAAAATTATATCAAAGCTGTATATTATATGACTATTCCTACTTGAAAAGTATTGCATTTGAGATAATTTGTAGATATGATTAGATATTGACTCAGATATTAAAATTCATGACATTTTGTTTGGGAACAGGACTAAAATGTCTGATTTGTTTATCAGAATTCTTGAGCCATAGTCAAATAGGGAAAGGAGAAAAGCTCTTGGTACACATCCAGCATTGTAATAGGGGTCTCACACTTTCATTAGAACTTCCAGCCTAGCCAGATTCTAGTCTCTTCTGCTTGATTGCCTTGAGTCAAATGGAGGCTCTGGTTTTTAGTTACTGTGTGCTTTCGGATGAGATGTTTAATGTCTCTGAGCTTTGGTGTCATCCCCAAACACAAATAACAATCCTTTAGTGCAGAGGGAGGGTAGAGGAGCTTTGCTCTGGGAAGGTTCTCCCACAGTATTTGGCACACTGCATGGGCTAATAAATTTTTATTATTGTTATTTGGTGCTGTTCCAGTTTTGCAGATGAAGTAGCTCTAAGTTGAAAAGAATTGGGCATCAGATTAAAAGATGTTTTATTGTGATAAAATATCTCTTTCTAGAGAGCTTTGCTCAGTGTTTCTCATATTTTGATGAGAACACTGGATATAGATAGTTTCCTCCTTTCATCTCCCCCCCACTTCCTCCATTTCTCTTTCTCTCCCTCCTTTCCTTCACAAATGAAGCCCATCCTGTTGGGTTCTAGTGTAGGTGGGATTCAGCAGTAGACACTCATGGGCTCTTTCTTTGATCTCATGAAATATACCTTCTTATGGGGGTGACAGATAAGACGGTATTTTAGAAGCTTGAGGATTGCTCTATGGCTGCTGTAGAGATAGTGACATGTGGAGATTGGACCTAGACTGGCTCGGCTGTATATGCAGGGATGGCCACAGGAGGGGGTAGGTCAACTGAGCTGTGAATGCTGCAGGAAGACTACCACTTAAAGACCTGGGCTTCCTCAAAGAGAACAGTGGGTGAGAAAGAAGGCACAGATATGTTTCTGAGCAGGAAGCAGGCATGTGGGTCATGTCCACGGTCAGAGGAGAATGCAGAGGGCTGTGCCTAGAAGACTGGGAAGGAAACAGACCAGACAGAGCCTGATGAGTATGATTAGGGCCACAGGTCATGTTGGGAGTTGAGGCAACCAAGTGTTATTACTTTACCTTACTCATGTCTTCAGAATTCTGCATTGTTAACAAGATGATTCTGAACAAGTTCTATAGAAGCCATCTTAATGGAAAATAGAAGTTGAAGGGTAATGAAGTTTTTAAACTAAATTTGACGCCAAGCTTTCTGTTAAGTGGTCAGTGATTTTATAACACAAACTTTCACATTGAAAAGTATCTCTCTTTCTCAATATTTGTTGACTAATCCAGATTTCTCCAGACCTGGTGTGTGCTCCTGGCTCTCTCTCCATCATTCCCTCCTCCTCCTCCTCCTCCTCCTCCTCCTCCTCCTCCCTCCTCCTTCTTCTTCTCATGCCTTCATCCTTTCCCTGTTTGGTCCTTCATCTCTGCAGCAGCTCTTGTGATTCTGAACCTCCTACTTCCACTTCACGGATGCTGAACATGAGGCAGATTCATTCAGAGCAGTTCTTCCTAAACTCATTATTCTAGCTTTCATAAGTCATATGTTGGTAAGTTTTACAACCCATCAGCATTGAGCACCTACTGTGTGTTGAATTGTGCCGAAGGTGCTGGGATTGAAACATAAGCTAAACTTGTACCTTAAGTGTGTACCTTTCCATCTCATATAAAGTGGTAGGAATATAAATTGATTATTGATTGGTTAACTATTGCATTCATTCAGTGGACAGTGATGCTGTGTCTCCTGTGTCCCAAGGCTGTCCTCTTCCACAAGATGCATGCATCCTTGTTTGTTTACCTGTTTGTTATTCTTCTGTGTGTGTTGGAGTGGAAGTTGGGGAGTGGAGGTATCACATGCTATGCTGTATACGTGGAGGTTGGGACAACTTTGTGAAGTAGTTTCTTCACCTTTTACCTGTATTCTAGGGATCAAACTTGGGTGGTCAAGACTTCATGGTGAGTGCTTTTACCTGCTAAGCCACTTCATCAGCCATGCCCCCCTCTAAACAGGATCTCATGCATCTCAGGCTGATCTTGAACTTACTAGGTAGTCAAAGATGACCTTGAATTTCCGATTCCCCTTCCACAGCTTCCTGAATGCTGGGATTGCAGACATATGGTTTAAGCAGTGCTGGGGATGGAGCTTTGTGCATGCTGGGAACCAGTGAAGCTATGCCTCCAGCCTCACAGGATTACAGGAAGATTTAGGGGAAGCACAGCTATTTAATTGCAGGCTGTTTACCATAAACTAACATTTTAATGCTAGGAATTATGGTAATCAGATTAGGCATGATTTTACCCAAATTTGAAAACAAGCCCATGTTGCTATCTCTATTCAAAGAGGAGGCAGTTAAGGTATAAAGAATTTTAAATTTTGCACAAAGTTCCACAGCAAACTTGGATATGACCCAAATGTCTCCAATAGAGTCATTAGCTGATTACAGTGTCATTTGTGGCTACATAGGAGGTTTTATGTGCTATTGTCTCTTCCAGGAAGAAGTGGAGCTAAGGAGGAGAAAGTGTGCGGGTGTGGGTGGGGAACCAGGAGCTTGGAAGATGGGTTGTATAATCATCCTGTTTCCTTCCCTATTCTGTCCAGTTTCCTGTGGTAATTGCTTAACAGCGAAAGTGCTGGGGCTCCAAGGCCTTTTCCTAACCTTCTTGGGATCCCTCTTTACCTTCTCTGGTGTCTGTGGCTCAGAAGCCACTTTGGTGTTACTCATATCTCTCCTCCTCTGGTTGTTCTTCCGACTTGTCTCTTCTTGTGTACCTGACCTCTCCTTCCCCTTTTCTTTCATACTTTTTTTTTTTTTTTCTATAAGTTACAACACTTTTCAGAGATTGGCTTGCCTCTCAGTTGTTTTTCATTCTTCCATGAGACCATGACCTCTGAGTGTGTGTTTTTGTCAGGGGGACAGCATGTCCTGTTGGATCTCTATGCTGCTAGATGAAGCCTCATACACACAGTGGCAGCTGGTACTATGGACAGTGTCTTAATTAGGTTAGCTATTGCTGTGATAAAACACCACTGACCAAAAGCAACTTGGGGATGAAAGGGTTTACTTAGCTTCCACTTCCACATCACAGTCCATCATGGAAGGAAGTTAGGGCAGGAACTTAAGGCAGGAAACCAGAGGCAGGAACTGAAACAGAGGCCATAGAGGAATGCTACTTACTAGCTTGCTCCTCATGGCTTATTCAATTTGTTTTTCTATATCTTAATAACACCTGCTCAGGAATAGCACCACCCACAATAGGCTGGACCCTTCTCCATCAATCAATCACCAGTCAAGAAAATGCCCCATAGGTTTGCCTACAGGCCAGTCTTAGGGAGGCATTTTCTCAATTGAGGTTCCCTCCTCTCAGACTCTGGCTTGTGTCAAGTTGACAAAAATTTAGCTAGCTCAGGCAGTATTTGCTCTAAAGCCATGAATCACAAGGAAGTTCTTTTCAGTGGGGTCTTTGACACCATTTTTATTACAGTGATAATTAAGTGAGCAGCTCTCTTATTAGGAGCTCGGCATGGGTATGCCTTTGGGGAACTGCTCCGGTGTCTGTAATTTTCGTAAGGTCTAATATGACTCCCTTTGGAGCCTCCCAGGTAAATCAGACGTTCATTAAGGGAGCATCAACTTGATTATAAAATAAACACACTATCTAGACTATCTAGCCATCTTTGATTCTACCTCTCCTGAAGACACAGTTTGGTCTTGCAGTAATAATCAGTGATTTCTCAGAAACAGAGAAGGGTTTTTGTGAAGGATTTCCAACCTGAAAGGCTCTGAGACTAAATGGGAGTACCTTCAGGCGTTGCTGTCCTGACATTAGGGACATGAGGCTCTGAGATGGCTTACTTGCCTGTGCATTGACAAATGGGGAAAGATGGCCTGGTAATAGAGGAAAAACCATTCTGAGGGCAGAGAGATAATAAAATCAAGCTGGTTTATGGTTTGTCAGTCCAAAAAGCTTTTAAAGCATATCCGAAAGGTGGATGCACTTAATGTTTACTCTGCATGCAGGCCTCATTGTGTGATAAGGGGTATAAATTTAGCCTCTTTAAGTCTCATCTCTGGGGTGAGATTTGAGTGTTCGAATGAACTTTATTTGAAAGTACTATCGACTGGGCTTTGATTTGGCCCTTCCTTACCAAGAAAGGTGCCAAATAATGGCTAGCCTACTGTTCGGAGTTTTCTTTTTCTTAATTCACTTTATAAGCCTTTTCCCCTCCCCTTTCTATATCTAACTGTTCTTCTTTAGAGTAAAGTGCTATGAGAGGGGGAAAGAGGGAAAGAAAAATCAACTGTTACATTGTGAACGTAATTGATTCAATAAACAACGTCTTTGAATTCCCAGGGCAAACCGTGGAATCTTTGTTTACGTCAATTAGTGGCCTGGTAAGTGGTGGAGGTCTTAATTTAGACGGATGAGACAGATTACGGGTTAGTTCTCTCTTCCCAAGAAAGAACGTGCTTTCCTTGTTTTAAAGACATACTGTCCAGATGTGTACAGCTACTCTGAAAAATGTAAGTTTGAAAAAAGAATTTATGTGGCAGTTTTTTTTTTTTTTTGAAACAAGAGGACATGTAATTATTTAGGGGGGTTGTTGGAACAAGAAAAAAATTGAAGTAAGAAAGAAAATTCCCTGTAAATTCTATCAGGGCAGGGACTTTTTTCTTAGCTGTTCACCGTTTAATATCCAGCGCACATAGCAGGCACACGATAAATATTAGTCAGGTGTATTGTTGAATAAATGAAAATGGACGTGAACACACTCTCCTGATCTGGTAGATTTTTATCTTACTGGTTGTTGTACCCCTGGTTTCCACTTCTTCCCCAGTGTTTTAGGAGACTAGTTTTTTTAAAGATTTATTTTTAGTTATATGTGTATGTGAGCATATATGCATGTGAGTGCAGGTGTCTGAGGAGACGAGAAAAGGGTGTAGGATCCCCTGGATCTCGAGTTGCAGGAGGTTGTGAGCTGCCTGATGTGGGTGCTGGGAATTGAATCCAGGTCCCCTACAAAGAGCAGCTAGTGCTCTTAACCACTGAGCCATCTCTCTGGCCCCAACAGGAGACTAATTTTCAAAGTACAGTTTGAGAGAACATCTCCAGGTGTGATTACAGAGAGCTTGCTTCATCATGCCCAGATGTGCAGAGCTGGAGGGGACCTTAGAAATGTTGCAAAGCTGCTATTTACAAATCCTTGGAAATTGCATTTCAGAATCTCACAGAGTGTGGTATAGATGTACAGTTCCAGGCCCTGGCCCTGGAGTTTCTGATGGAAGTCACTGTTGGGGCTGAGGAGCCTGTAATCTCTATTGTGGGTAACCCTAGTTGGTTTGCTGTACTGGAAGTAGATTTCCTCAAAGTCCCCTGACCTTGGTAGTCAAAGGCACTTCTTTGTAAAAGTGACCATCCTAAGGAACCCAGCTTTAGAAAGGCTGTGAGCTGTAAATAGGGTCCAAGTCTCCTGGCTCAGATGACTGTTACTGGTCCTTTGGTTTGCTGTCCTGGTTCATCTGACAGGCCATGCTTCTCAGCCTCTGTCATGATCCTTTAATATTGTAGCATTGTCTGCGGTGATGGCCCTGGCAGAATCATATCTCATTTGTTCTGCTTTGGTATGAAAGATGTGTGTGTGTGTGTGTGTGTGTGTGTGTGTGTGTGTGTCTGTGTCTGTGTGTGTGTATGATGTATGTTCATGTTCATGTGGGTATGCTAATGTACATACAAGGTTCACATATATATGCATGCATGTGGAGGCCAGAGGTTGCTGTTAGGCATCTTCCTCGACCATTTTCCACCATATCATTTCAAGATGGGTCTCTTGTGTAACCTGGAGCCCATGCATGGATTTGTCGAGAATTGACAATGAACTTGATATACCCAGCTATCTGTCTCTGCCCCCTTGCCTCCCAGTGCTGGAAATACAGATGTGGGGTCAACGTTTTTTTTTTTGTTGTTGTTGTTGTTTTTTGTTTGGTCTTTTAAAAGAACGTGTTGGGAGTTTGAACTCAGGTTCCCATCTTTGCACGCCAAGACCTTCAACCACGAGGTCACTTCCCAAGCCCGTTTTATTGTGTTCTTTGCTTGTGTGTGATGCCTTTGCTTCCTTCCAGTCCTTGTCTCCTGTCTCACACAAGCACCGGTAGTGGGTCCCAGCCCTTCTTTTGTAGGCCAACTCAACATTGCCCAGCCCTGCTTGATCTTAAGGGAATCATGTGAGAGGTTGTCAAAGTTACAGAACCCTGGGACCCCACCAGAGTCCCATTAAACCCGCCTTTCTGGGAGAGGCCTGGGGAAGGTTTTTAAAGTTCTTTTCATTGCTATGGTTCTTGACATTTCTAGTCTCTGTGAACAGCAGGCCCCTTTCTTTCTGGATCCAGCTGTGCAGTCTCTAAGACCTTACCTCATAGTTATGCCTCAGCCCCATCTTTCCCTGCAAGCTGTTTTCCAGCCTGCAGAACTGGTCTCCAAAGTAGGACGGGGTATCTGCCATCTTCTTTCCTTCAAGAACAAGGGTAGGCAGGGTGGCGTGGGAAGTCGTGGAATGTACAGTGCAAAAGACTGGTGTGTGGGGCTGAAACCAGGGTGGAGTGCCTGTGCGCTTCCCTGGCTTCCCTGGCATCACGACGTGAGAGCTTTGGGCGCACACTTAAACCTCTTTGAACATCTGTGTTCTAACTAGGAAAGCAGTTTTGTCTGTATCAAACAAGGTGTCAGAGCGGGGATGTGTGTATAGAGTGTGTTGGAGAGGGCTGTGGGGAGCATCTCTGTAAGGAGGGAAACCAGGGAGGCTGGCTGAGATACAGCTGCAGCAGAGGTCTCAGCTACGGCACGGAGAGCCATGGGGGTGCAATACCCTTCACAGTTGTTGGTGATTGAGAGAAGAGAGTCATTATGTCTTCATATCCACCAGTCATAGGATATGGGCTGGCACTGGAGAGAGGGCATGGCCTCAGGTGATGATGTGCCTTGGCTGAGATGTCCTTGTGCCTGCAGCAGTCCATAATAGGTTCTTGTGGGTGGGGAAGGAGTGCCTTCATCTTGGAGAGCATCTCAGTGGGGTATGGTAGCACCTGCTGCCCACACCAGCGCGCATGAACCTTGGCAGTGAAGCCAGCACAATTGTCGCCATTCAGCAAACATTTACAGTTGCCATTATCCCAACTCTGGCAAACTGTGCCACTTGTGAGACATTGCTTACCTTGGCTTGGACTGCCTTCTGATGTTGCAAGCAGATTCCAAACTCCGCTCTGCCCACCTCCTAAACAGCTCCGAGAACATGCCAAGAAAGCAGAAGGGGGATTGCTGAGTGAAATATTACAAAAATGTCAGGGCTGACTGAGCCCACTTTTCTTCAATGAATATATATGGTCGGGACCCGGATTCCCTGAAGGGAAAAGGTTGTGATAAATGTAATGGTGCTTGTCTATGAAAGATGGCATTTTGATTTTTCTTTCTTCTCTCTGTAGGGAATTAGAATAATGGAGATGCTGCTAAAGGAACAGTGTGGTGCCCCCTTAGTGGAATAAAGAATCATCAGTGAGTATCAAAAGCAAAATCAGAATTATTTACTCAAGCCATGTTTCCATGCTTATAAACCTGGCATTATGAATCAGCCTCCCTGAGCTATTCACTGTACGTTTCCCAGTGATACCCATAGAATACTATTTCACAGGCATTTTGTTATCTGCTCAGCAGCTTTATTTGCTTGGCTCTCTGATTTTCAAAGCAGTTTTGTACTATGCGCTGAGTTACAACTGCTTTCAAATCGCTAAAACTGTTCAGTATAATCTGCCATGATTGAGGCCCTTGGGGTGGCAGAGATTTGTAAAGGCCGCTCTCAGGATTAACTGAAGCTTACTTATTGTTCTCAGAACAATAAGAAGGGAGACTTAAAGCTGTAATTGGGGCAGGAAGGATCACAGGAAAGGAACGTGTTGATTGGCCAACTAAAACAAATATGTCTTACCAGTCTGGAAACTAATCCCCAAGACCAAAATACGAAATTCTCCTAAGTATACAACTTCCTGAATGCTGACCTAAAGTTCTGTGTGACAAACTTTATACCTGACCTTATGTGGTAGGTGGCAGACCAAACAAGGTAAACTGAAAGTATTGTATATAAATGATCTTCAGGCTATGAGTATACAGTCTATATAAAAAGGAAATGAATTTAGTGTTCACACTTGGGTTCTAATCCCAGGGAATCTCATTATATATGTGCAAATATTGCAAAAATATGAAAAGTTCGCTAATCCAAAATACTTCTGGATCCAAGCAGTTTGGATAAGGGATACGCAATAAGCATATACTTTCCACTGCCTGAAATGCTGTTCAGAAGGAATCCGAATCTTAGGAATAATTCATGGGCTCTGGCTTGAGTGCCTTGGGTGATTAGGAGTGTTTGTCAAGATCACAGACTAGCAATTCATAATTACCTTAGGCCAGCTTAAAAGGACACTCTACACATCATTTTCTATAAACAACCTGGTGTTTTAATTGTGGCATACGATGTACTCTGAGAGCGATTAACGAAAGAAGAAATGATAGGACCATTCATGTACAAGTACCTTGAGTTTCAAAGCATGCCAGCCACGCCTCTGAATGGACACTAGTTGGAGAGTTGCATTTCTGTTGATTTGCAAGTTGTACGCCCACCATTCTGATGACTACTTAGCTGTATACACTTGACATATAGTAGATTTCAATGTTATTGGAGGACTAAACAAGATAATTTTATTTAGTACAGGCATGGCACGTGGTAGGTGTTCATAGAGTGTTAGAATTGAATCTAGGTATGGTTTGCTCTTATATCCATCCTGTTCCTTAAACAAATGATAAAGAATTTGGCTA